>RXPK01003954.1:0-53915 GCA_004143645.1 Protaetia brevitarsis | reverse complement strand
GAGGTGAATTATGCGCCCGATTTGCAAATGTTCTTTTGTTGTCGTTGGGTCGCATTAGAACTTAACATAAATCGGATGGCCGGCGTGGGTTTTGAGTACATGTGTTCGCGACGTACACGAAATCGTTTCAACCGTACAATGCCTGCTGCAAATATTTACGTATTTACAGCGACTGTCCTTAAAAATTTATAATTTACAGTGTAAAGGTGTGTCCACGACAGGGAACAAAATAATTTCAACAACAGCCTTAGAATATCATTTGTAGGTATTCGTTTTAGTTTAAGTTTTCCACAGAAGGACTGTTTTACTCTTTATCAATTACCGTAAGTATAGGTAATACAATTTATTGTTGAAGCTCCATATTGTTATGTCTGAATGTACCCGTTTCTGTTTAGTTTGGAATGTGTCAAAATTAAATGCGTAAATTGTTAAACTCTTCTTGAACTTAACTTCTATATTTTTGTTTAGCAACATACACTTTTAGTACAGCAAGGAAAAAAAATCGCCTAGCTTGGTACTAAAGAAAAATATGAGGTGAACACAATTTTTACGGGATATTTGTAACATTCAGCGGTTCTACTTAATAATAAAGTAAATCAAAAGAATTTAGATATTTCTTTTCGGCTGCCGAAGGCACCGCCAGCTGTTATGTTTGTTTGCGGTTTTGAGATAAGATCATAGAGAGATGTAAACACCCAACTATCAAAAATGTTAAAATATATCTGTAACCGCTACTTGGTCCAAGTATTTTTTACATTCTGGATTCTTAAATATTAAGCACAAATTGTTTTCTCTATAGTTTGGCGAGTTAAGATATTTCATACTAATCAGTTAAATATCCGCAACAGAAAAAAAAATGTTTCTAAAATCAATATCTTACTGTCCTTACCTATTTGTAAAAGACAACAATTAAATTTTATTTTAATTTATGACAATCTTAAGCCGCCAAATTATAGTTAAGACTTTGTGACGAATCAGACCTTTTATTTGTTTCCTTTCCCTTTTTTTTATGTAGGTAATTTAATTTAATATTTAATAATCCAGAATGTAAAAATACTTCGACCAAGTAGGGGTAAATAGATATATTTTAATCTTTTCCATAGTCGGGTGTTTACATCTTTTCACGATTTTATCTCAAAACCGCAAACAAACATAACAGCTGGTGGTGTCTATTGCCGACAACCGAAACGAAATATCTAAATTCTTTTTATTTATTTTATTGGGTAAAGCCGGATTTTACAATATATGCCGTAAAAAATTGTGTTGACGTCATATTTTTTTTACTACCAAGCTACGTGGAAACTTTTTTCTCTTGCTGTACCTAGCTTGCTGTTGGCTTATTAACCAATTTTTGGTTAAAAACCGGTGTATATTCTCTGTTGAATTTAATTTATGCAGTTATATTAATTGTTCACATTTCTTGTGGTTAACAAAAATTCAATTTCACAAAAAAGAAATTGAGTTTTGGAATAAAAAAAACCCTAACGTAAGGTTCTTTAATTCTAAACTCAACTGAATTATCTGCAATGCTGTTGAATCTTTGACGTTTGCACTATCTCCAATAAAATTAAATATTTCATAGGATATTGGACATTGAGATGTTTTACTAATGTGGATGCATGTAGAAGAATGGGGATACTAAGCGTTGTACCAATCGTTATCTCTACCATTATACACGTCCCCATGCACACTCGCTGCTTCTGAAGATTTCGGCGCTTCGAAAACACCTCTCGATAGAATTTTCAAATAAAATAGGATCTATTTTCTGAAAGAGTAAGCCAACTTCTGAACATTAAGCAAGCAAAAAACGATAGTTATAACAAGAATATTTACTGACAACAATAATTTATTGTGATGCCAATATCATAGTCTACCTGGTATTTTTCCGGCTATCAAGCGCTAATAAATCGAAAAGTAATACAAAAGAAAATTATTGAAGATGGCTATAAGGAATGTTAAAGAAAATGGGTGAATGATTCAATTCTATACTCAACAATATAAAAATTAGAGGGTGATTTTATTTGAAAACACAAATGAATTTCGCAGATTTCAAAATTCTTTGATATATCACTAATACTATTCACACTAGCACAATGCTAAATTAAAATTAAAATAACAAAGTTCATGGATCAATTCTGAAAATATTTTAGAAAAGAGATAACTACTCATTTACCAAGGCGGATACTATACTAATATTGGCCAGAAGAGCTCATGGAAAAACATAAGACTTAATAGGATCTACTGAACATACATTATGGTGGTCAGACCCTCGATCACTTATGAATCTCTGGAATGCTGAATAAAGGTGTAGCAGCAAACTGCTGTAACTGAACTTAACAGTGTACAGAAGCTCGTGTGTTTAGAAATAACAGAAACAATGAGGACTACTCAGACAGCAGCAATGGAATGCATCCTAGACCTCCCTCCTCGTCATTTGGTGATAATAGGCGATACGATTGCAACAACTACCAAGTGGCAGATATGCAGGATTGGGACACAATAATATTGTCCATCATGTGGAAGACAACCTTTTGGGAATGAGATTAGACGACATGGTTTCGACATATCTTTTTAACAGAAATTTCGAGGTGGAAATCATGGGTCGGATTAGCTAGAATCAATCCAACTGTGAGTTAGTAAGAAACTTATTATACTTATTATAGGAGTGTCTAAAAACACAACACGAGAGCAGGTAAGGAGTAGCGTCAAAGAGAAATACAAACAGTATTGCAACAATACAAAAAGAAAATCATGGTAAGACCTTTATTAAGGAACCATCAAAGAACAGGGCTGAAGAACTACTGCAGCGCAGTAGGAACTATCTACGCATTGCAACAGGTGTCCTAGCAGAACACTGAAAGAACAACTACAGAAAGTTGGGGTCAGCATAGGAGATACCAACTGTAGACTGAGTAATGTGATGACCAAAGAAGAGCACCGTTCAGGTTTTGGGCAAAAAAAATATTTTGTTTACTCTCAGTTCATAGGTTCTTTGTTCTTGAAGGTTTCCGGGTTACTATTCAATGCGACGTAAAATAGTCATTTCATCGTTACATCCATGTATTTCCGTTGCACGTGTTTTTCGATCTAAGAAGTGTGTTTATCTGATTCTGATCCCTCCAGTCAGCCAATTCAATTTCTGCACGTTTGTTCGCCATGAGATATCGGCTATTTCTGCGGACTATAACGGTAGGCAACGCAATATATATCTACAAAGAGCAAACGAAATAACGCTCTCCACTAGTGATAACAGAGAGTGCATACTATATTCTGTGTGAATGCTGGGCTCTTGGAATTCTTGCCAAGCAAAATGAACCCGGAGGATTACTTCGATCGACAAACCAGAGACCTTAGTAAACAGATTAGTATAGGGTACGAAGGTTCTGGAATGGCTGACTAATTTAATGGATAAAAGAAATGGGAGACTAAATACAAAACCAGAGGCTGCAGTGTTTTCTAAAGTCCGTTTCAGACAACTCCCACAACAACTAAAGAAAAATTACTCATTTATTACAAATCCAAAGTTTTTAAAGCTGAAGAGCTTCGTTTAGTTAGAAAACTTCTAAGTAGCCAGTTCCACGGAAAATCCTGTACAATTCTGTGTTAACCATAGTGATTGAAATATAGTAAAAGGGAATAACAAGTATTTAAAAATATATTTGGGTATTCGGTCTGTTCAATAAATACTCTATTTTTCATAAAACTTTAATATTTCGTTATAATTTTATAGTATTATTAGGGGGCGAAAGTTGGAGTTGTAAAATTAAAGTATAGAGAGCTGGCCAAAAGTTAAAACAAAAATAAAAAGTGGAATAGTTATAAAGGATTATATCAACATAATATAAAACCGCAGACAGTTCAAAGAAGAAGAATAGAAGAAGAAGAATATTGAATTAAACTAGCTCTAAAACACGATACACCCGAGGCATACATACCAATAATAATAATAATAACATTGTTTGATACGATTACATTGTTGTGTTGACGACGGTCGATTGCAAAGCACATACTTTACATGATAAAATAAAAGGCTGTTAAAATCGAATTCATGTCTTCATACCTTTTATCCCGCCGTTGCAAAGGAACAAGGCGTTGGATTCGATTCGTACAAGCGCAATTTATTCAATTTAGAAATGTTTATTGCGCAGAGATGTTGTCAGATTCCTCAGGAGCGTAATAATATCTGTAGATACAAGCCCATAAAAGCTAATAGATATAATGTTCTTGTAAAGCAATATAGTGGGAGGACAAACATTTTTAGTTTCCATTATCATCCAGTGCGGTATATATGCAGCATTTATGTAGCATTACAAGTAATATCTTACAATGCAGAGTTCATAATATACTAAATACATGAGTTTAAGTGTACAAAAATAAAGAATTCATATATACAATGTTGGTATTTGCCCTCTGCAGTTTGGGAAGACTTGATATGTTAATAATGTGTTATTATGTAAATACGCGAATTTATGCGGCGTGGCTATATACATCGTCGGCTTTTATTAAAGTGTAGCCACCGTTACGGGGCCGGATATACTGGTTTAAATATGTAGGGTGCATTAGGGTTGATGCAAATGAGACCATCAGAGTTCAAGGTGTAGTGTCGTGTACCTAGTGAACAATTTTGCTTGCCTTTGTTTGTATGTCTTGTAAATTTTGATATTAATAATAATAATAACATAGACAAATATTTATGTATGGAGTGTGTGAAAGGGGGCTTGAGGCTGAATTTGGGGAAACCATGAATTTAAATTTTAATTAAGCGGTTACCATACAATTTTTGTAGTGTAGTTAGAATAATATTCGATTTCGGGTACACAGTAAGAAATTTTTACACTACATATTTAACAGTAGAAATACACTAGCATTTGTACTGGGAGATCCACTCTAAATAGTGTTAAAAAATGTACCCGAACCAGTTGTAAAAAGTAACCTTCACAAATGAGAAAGTCTATTACATAATTAAATAGAAGTTGATTTCTAACGCAGTTATAAAGCAGTTTATTTCATTTTATGCAAAATAAATTTATTGTGCTCTAATATTGATGCTTGTTTTACATTGTTCGGTTAAGTAGTTTGCTAACAGTATTAAAAATTGTCATTTTGAAGGGGTAATGATGCGCACTGATGCACACCATTTCCCTACAGGTAATCTAATTTTAACTATTTTTTTTAGATGCCTAGAAATTACACAAGGAAAACCACAATCCTTTCATATACGCAGAAAATTTAAAAAACGCATTACTTACGATAAGAAATGATGGCAGAAAAATAAGGGACGCAGGAAGAGCCTCCAATATTCCTGAATCAACACTTAGAAAAAAACTATCAGAAAATCAGCCGAAGCCACCTCGTTTAGGTTGCAAGCCTGTGTTCTCAGAAGAAATATAATCTGAGTTAAGAGAGTACATTTTAACGCTAGCAAAGCTATTTTATGGCCTAATACTGAGGTGTCTTAGACGACTAACTTTTCAGTATGCTGAGCAACATAACATTGTCCATACATTTAACAACGAAAAGGGATTAGCTGGAAGGACCGGCTGTATGGATTTTTAGGGAGATCGCCTGATATAAAGCTACGGCAGCCTGAAGGAACAAGTATGAATAGGATTGCTTCTTTTAACACGATTCAACCAAATTATTTTTTTTTAAACCTTGAAACGCTCATGGACAGGTTTAAGTTTGAACCCAAGAGTATTTACATCATGGATGAGACAGGCATCACCACGGTGCAGAACAAGTGCCCTAAAGATTGTTGTCGTAAGGGAGCTAAAAAAGTAGGAGCTGCAATTTCCGGTGAAAGAGGAAGGACAATAACTGCTGTCGGACCATGGAGAATCAGTTCAGTTATCCTGAAGAAGCTGTCAGTATGAACAGCGAAACGCCGAGCGAAAGTTTTGACACACGGCGAAATCCCGCAAGAAGCTGTTAGTTAATAACTGCTGTCCTTTGTATGAATGCGGCTGGGAAATATATCCCTCCCGTGGTGATATATCCTAGGAAAAGGATGCTTAAGACTCTCGAGAAAAATGGACCAATTGGGGCGTTATATAAATGTTCTACGAACGGTTGCATCAATACCGAACTTTTTCTTCAGTGACTGGATTATCTTCAAAAGCATACTAAGCTTACTGTTACTGATCCGGTCCTTCTGGTCCTGGATGATCATTCCAGTCAGATATCTATTGCAGCTTATAATTTAAATATTCACGTGGTTTCATTTCCTCCACACACATCTGATCACCTTCAACCTCTAGATCTGACATTTTTTAGTCCTCTAAAAAATACACTATTCAGGAAATTTGATCTTTACTTGTCAAGTACCGGTCACCAGAAATAACGAAATACGATGTAGCCGAACTTTTAAGCAAAGCTTTCATGAAAATGGCTTCGATTGAAAAAGCAGTCTCAGGGTTTCGGACGTCTGGAATATTTCCATTCAATCCGGATAAATTCACCGATGCTGATTTTGAACCTAGCCACCAAGTAGGAGAACGTACAGTAGAAGCAACACCTGTAGTAGAAACTTCATTCAGCCAAGATGGTGCGGCCACTCTACTAGACAATCACCCAAATGTACAACATCAGAGAAATCCGAGCCCTCAGCCATCTACCTCTAACGATAATTCTTTCTTTGCTGTGGCTCCAATACGAAAAACAAACGCTCACCAGACAATGAAAAGAAAATCTAAGAAGAAACCGAAACTGAAAATGCTCACGAGCACTCCCTTTAAAACAAAACTAGAAGAGAACGAAGAAAAAAAAGCAACGAAAAGAAACAATCAAAACCAAAGAGAAACTGAAAGATAAGAATAGTAAATTAGTTATTGTTAATGTTTTGACGGTGAATCATCAATTCCGTCGTCTTCAAAGAAATTCAAAAGCAAACAAAAGAAACCGCCAGCGCCTGAATTATCTGATTCATCCGAAAATAATGTGTCTAATACTTGTGACGACGATGAGCTGAATGACATCGAAGATGATGTCGCGCTGAGCTTTATATCGCCACCTTCGAATCAGCCAGCAAAAACGAACGAAGTTTGTGGCATTTGCGGAGAATTTGGCAAACAACGAGAATTATGGTACAGATGTGTACTTCGCTCAATTTGGAATCATGCTTAGTGTACTAGTTCCGATGCTCCAAAAAATTATAAATGAGATGCTCAAATTAGAAGATATTATAATTAATATATTAATTTATGTTCCACAACTTTAATAAGTAAATGTTTTTAAAGTTAGTTTTGATTCTATCTAATGGTACTTATAATGCGCACTATTCCCCAACATGTGGGGAATGGTGCGCAAGAGTATTTTTGTACTTTCAGCAATATTGTCCTTTAAATACCTTATTTTTTCCTAAAATTGATTTACATGCTGAGAGTAAACTAAGGGCCAATTGTACGAAGGCCGTTCAACGAAAGATCATCGTTGAACTTAGTTTACTGAAAAAATTGCATTGTACGAAGCAGGTTCGGCTTTGATCGCTAGTTCAGCGTTAAGATCTGTTGAACGGTGCGCAATGATCGTTCGAGGAAGGTTTAACCCCGATTCAAAGTCAGCTATTACCATAGCTGTCATAAATTGTCTAAAATATTTGAGCAGATTATTGTTGTTCTATCATTTTCCAAAAATGGAGTGTTTAGAAGAATTAACCGATGATAAGATTTTTTGAAGTTTGTCGATCATATAAGACACCAGAAGATTACGAGGGCAACTAAATCACTTCGAAAGGTGTTTTCTCCACCAAAGCAAAATGACAGAACAATGACATAGTGCGTGCACGTAGGCGTTGCGACAGAATAGCCAACACTGCTTTTAACGGGTTCAACTGAACCGCTTGGAAAACAGTTTTGTACAATGCACTTAATGCTGAATGAAGATCACTGTTGATCTTACGTTAAACTGATCTCAGATTCAACGGAGTTTTGTACAATTGGTCCTAAATAGCAGTTCCATCACGGTATTTACATTTAAATTATCTGCAATGCTATCAGTGCTATAACGATTTCCGGTTAAATGCGCCCGATTGCCTCACTATCCCTTAAACAATATTTAGAAAAATGGTGGTTTTTTATTTTCTTTAATATCTTTACCAAAAATTGCAGACTGCCGCAGGATTGAATTCTAAGCAACTTTTTCAAATAACTTTTTTGGATATCGTGTCATCTAACTTCACTTATTGGAGATTCGTGGCATATTTTTTAAATTTACCGCCATACTTGTAGTCGCGTGACATGTTTCAAAATAACGCCATTCCATACTTGCACAACTTATTCCCCTAAAAAAATTAGTATATTCTAATAATAAAAATCTTCCCATATGTTACAATATTTATGCCGGTCACTAATAAATAGAAAATAAAATTCTGCCAAAACAATAAAGTAATGGCTTGTCATAGGTAGTTAATTTTATATGCTGCATGAGCGTTACATATTATATATCTCAAAATGTATGCTTATAAAATACCCGGAATCTTATTTCCTTTTACTTCGTATCAATAGTATTCTATAACAAAAATTATAACTAATACATGCAGTAACATAATTATGCTCTAATCGTCTATCCTTTGCTTCCCCTTCCGGAGTTCTAGTAAGGGCTATGAAATTCTGTAGCGGTGCCGATTGAGGTGCTCTTCAGTATACATTTAGTGGGCTGGTATCGAATTTTATTTAAATTAGTAAATTATTAACTTAAAATGTAAAGTACATATCTTAAAAATGTTAACTTCTGCAGTTGCATGACCTGTTCAGTTGTAATTCTCTCCCCAGGTTAATTGGATTGGTGCGTGATTCCTCGTTACTTATCTTGTTAGTTAAAATGATTTCACTTTACGACACAGGTCGAGACAATCACAATCACGACAAAATGACCAAATGAAAATTATATTAAGAGTCGAAGCTCAAATTGGACACACGAAGAATTTTCATAGTCATCTCCAACGTTCACATTCTCGTTTAGAATGCGCTTCATATAGTTCGAGCACCGCATCGTATTCCCGCATCGGCATTATTATTGCTTCAAGTACGGATCGATAAAAACTTTAAAATTATTAAGTGCCAGTCGCCAGTATACGACCCCATTTAACGGGCGTTGTAAAAATATAACCTGAAAACACCGCATCTAGTGGTAAACACCTTCACCCGTAACAGTTAACAGCTCAGCACTTCAGTTTCATCAATAAAGTCATATCAATTAAACCAATAGTCCATAAAAGCCCACGGACATCAACGCCAACACGTTTCCGTCGTCACAAAATTATCTGTCTGCACGCTGACCGAACGGATTGTTAAATTGTACGCTGGACGCGTCGGGAACGAGAGATTGTCGATGAGAATCGAATAATACGATACTGGGTGTGTCGTGTTAGAGATGGGGATAGGGGGAATGAACATTGATATTTAGGTACGTTGAAACATTTATGATTGAGATTTGTAGGTTATTGATGTACGCAATTAGCATCCACAATAGCTCACAGAAAATAGCATGACATGTTTGAAATGCGATTTATAAGAGCATGACCATTTAAGGATAGGCAATACTTCGTTTTAGTAGGAGCCGGCGTATATACAAAACTCAAGAGCACGTTTATATAAACTTTGTTGAAACCATGAAGGATATCCCAATTAAGAAATCTGAAATTGGCTCAAGATAAATAGCTACGGTTACATTTCCAAGACAGGATGAGAAAGAAGAAATGAGAAGAGTATCAACATCCTGAAAAAAAGATTTTATGTGTCTCGAAGGAAAAACAACCTGTTAAAAGGTTCTGCTTTAATGTAATAATATAGTTAAGTGGCAAAATTTAGAGGTTTGTAATAGAATAAGTGGATTTATTTTGTAAATATTTTAATTAGGGTAAGGCAAAGTAGCTAAAATAGGACAATCCGAATTGCCGAGTTAGCTCTAATAACTATTTATATGGATATCGCAGTAGATTTTCATGAGAGAATACAACATAGTAACAAGAATCTGTTGTCAATCTTGTATCTATTAATTTTCTGTTAATAAGTAATACAAACAATAGTGAACCAAAAACCGAGCCTTGGGAAACACTTCCGGTTATTGTTCACTTTCAACTTAACCAGTTTTTGCATGTCAGAAACGACAATAATATGTAATAATAAGATGTAGGTAATAATATGTTGTGAAAACCCTCCGGACGCCACCATGAAATTTTTGCGCTAAAATGTCAGTGTTTGCACAATCAAATGCGGGTGTTAGATCAAAGAATATAATCGTGCGCCGTTAGTGTGCCGGCGGAATTTAGCATGAAAATGAAATTTTGTGTGCGTATATAGTATGTGATCGCCCACTTTGTAAACTAATTTACTGATATACAAGGTATTACAAATTCCTGTAGTCCTCTATTTTGATCTATTTTTTAGTCCTTGATAGCGACCTAAAACAGCTTTTCAATGTTATCTAGCCCTGTGCACTTCCGCCAACTATTTTGGCAATTTTTTTCAAAATGTTTACAGTTACAATATCTGATAATTCTTCTATTCTATCCTAGAAACGGATACAATGTCGGGCATTATTTTTTGCAAGCAATTTTGGGGGTAATATTTTATGAGTTTCAAAATGGTATAATGTAAAATTATTGAAACCCAAACACTTCCTTTTCGATTTTTTTAAATATAACCTATATTTTTTGATATCAGCAAATTCCTCTCAAAATTACCTTCAAAATGGTACCAATAGCGTAACACTTATTTCCAGTATTTTCGAAAATATTACAATTTTATGGAAAATATTTTTACAATACTCAATATGCGGGACATCCAATACGGCTAGATGGCTAAGATTTTAAAATAAAAAATGAGAATCTAAGGAAGCGTCAAATTAGTTGTCAAGACTTCCACACAAAATGGTTCTTTTTCCGTAGTTTCTCTGTTTAGTCTTTACAATTTTACACTACTACAATTTTATTAGATACCACTCGTTTTTTTTTTACAATCTGAATTATTTATTTGTTGATTATTTGTTATTACGTGCTGTGCTAATCTTGATTGTCAACGCTATCATTTTGCTACTGTTATTTTTTACTTAGTTTCATTTACTAAATTTCTCGAAGGAGGACCTCGTAGACATAGTATTTGTCCTTGGTGCTTGCAGTAGAAATCAACTATTAGCACAAGCAGAATTGAATGTGGGATAGCAAGAACCCACAGCATCAATCTCCAAAGCATCGAGGAAGAAAGGGCTGGATGAAATAAGCTGCGGGTGGATAAACTGCATGCTTAGAAGGAGATCCGTTTATACAACCATCTTCTTCGTTAAGTTAGGGTGGGCATTTATAGTCCAGGTACTTGACCTGGGTGCTCATTGTACCGTCTCTATTAAATCTCTTACTTCCACTCAAGCAGCTTGGTGTTTTCTATAAAACCAGTATCTTGCCCAGTGGGGACTTGATAACTCTCGAGGGCTCCAATAGATCCTCCTCGAAATATTTCTGCGTGAGTACTTTCAATTCCTCATATGTGCAGATTACATGTAAACTCGTTTCTTCCTGTAGTTTGCATCTTCTGTACCACGGTTCGCTTACTCGATCTGTGTTGTATAGGTGCTTTTTCAGGAGACCAGTTACCAACCTAGTAATGGTTTTAGCTTCTTTCGTGCTGCGTCTGAGTGGGTTATCAGTGAATCTAGCATCGCCATCCCCTATTAGCGCTTTAGTATAGAGTTGACTTTCAGTCGACCTCCATTTCCTTACACTTTCTTTATCTAACCAGGTCCAAATCTCCCTTCTTGCAAGGTCCTTAGTAATCCCACATACAGACTCTGGACCTATGAAGTGTTTTTTATAGCCCTTCTTGGCTAGTTCATCGTAATTATATATGCCTTTATATTGCTCATGGTCCGGCACCCAGATCAGAGACACCGTGTAGTCTCGTGCCAGTGTATTGAGGGTTGTTTGCAGTCTCTTACTACTTAGTTACAGGGTTCGAAACTGCCTTGATAGCAGCCTGGATGTCAGTCATTATGCAATACAACCGTCATGGGAGAGACAATGGTGTCTCGGGTCGAAAGAAGATATCCGCAGGGTGGAGTCTAGTCCCACCTGCCGTGGAACCTGGTCATGGACGAAGTACCAGTGAAGTGACACAATCAAGCATATAAAACTTTGGGGTATGCAGATGGTCTTGTTATCTATAATCTACGGCAAATTCAACAGTGTAAATATCTTGGTGTCATCTTAAAGTCGTAAAGGTTAGTGTATCTTCAATTAGATCAACGTACTTAACATAACTCAGATTCTACACAAGTGAACAATACTCAAGCTTAGATCTAATAAAACCATTAAAAAAACTAATAAGCGGTTCATTACTGCGATAATCTTTTGTATTTTGAGACAAAAAGCCAAACAAACGACAGCTTCAGTGGGTTAAAACCAGAGCGGAGACAACATTTATGTTGGCTATGTTGGCTAGAAGAGCTCATGGAAAAATATGGGGTTCAGATCTAATATGATGTACTGGACATATATTATGATGGTTAGACCCATGATCACTTTTACTTCTCTGGTATGGTGGACATAGGTATGGCAGCAAACTGCTATAACAAACGTGACAACCGCTTTCAACACTTTCTAAGCGAGTTAATACTTCAAATACATATTAGCTTTCGTGTTAGTTTCAAATGACGATCACCAATCTCCCCTGCAGAGTAATTTGTCACATTTTACTTCCAAACACCCACCTCCAGCAGCTTGATCGTGCCGCTTCTATCAGAGATGAAAGGGTACAGAACCTCAGGCTCACTCCTTAGCTGAGATGTAGCTTCACCGTTCACCGTCACTGCTATAACAGAACTTAACAATATACAGAGTCCTACGTCTTTAGGAATAACAGGAGCTATGAGGATACTTCTGCAGCGGCAATGGAATACCTCTTAGCCCTGTTTCCTCTCCATTTGGTGATAACGGGCGAGGTAAGAATGGAACATCCCAGATTGTAAGAACTGTCAAGGGTCAGATATGCAGAAGTGGGCCACAATATTGTCAACCATATGGAAGGCAACCTTTTGGAAAATTTCGTGGTGGAAATCACGGATCGGATAAGTTAGGATTAATCCATCTGCAAAGGCAGGTTCAGAAAATTGATTTGATTTACAGACGGATCAATAACTGAAAACGGGACGGGAATTGAATCTTGGGAAAGTATTCAGTGACTGAGTAGCCTTGCAGGCCGTAATAAAGTTACTTTACTGTGAATGCCTGGACATTCAGCAATCGAAGGAAATTAAAAGGCCCATGAGTTAGCGAGAAAGGGATCATTTGCTTCATATATAGGTCCATAACCTGTTCTAGGAGAGTCTAAAAACACGCCACAAGAGCAGGTAACAAGTTGCGTCAAAAAGAAACACACAGAATACTGGAACAATACAACCAGGTAAACTCATGGTAAGACCTTTATTAAGGGATCTTAAAAACTCCTAACAGGACACTGTGCACCGAAAGAACACCTACAGGAAATTGGAATCAACACCGGAAATACCAACTGCAAACTACGGAATGATAGGACAGAGAAGACCACATTTTGGGTGAATGCGAGGCTTTAGACGCAAGAAGACAGGCAATATTTGGCAAGCCAAAAATGAACCCAGAGGATTACTTCGATTGACCAGCCAGAGCTCTGTACAGGTTAGTGCAGAGTATTAGGATGTCTGGTATAATTTAATGGGTAAAAGAAATGGGGGATTAAATACAAAAAGCCGAGAGGCTACAGTATTTCCGGAGACGCCATGTCACACAGCTCCCATAACAAAAAAATAGCTTCAACAACTTACTGGTGAGGTTTCTTTGCCCTGGTTCAGTGAATTACACCAGATATGGAAGAACAAAGCTATGGTGAAAGAAGGTAATAGATTAACAATAATTTAATCCTTTGTGCGTGTTTATAAGAGCAATTTCTAAACAACATGGAATGATAACTATTACTACGAAGAGGATTAAGAAAGAAAATACAAAGTTCATCCCTATAGGATTAATGTTCACCATTGTTTATTAAAATCGATGTTGGGAAAAAAAAACTTTTGTATGATACACGTGCACATTACGTGCTGCTGCAAGAGTGCTTCAAGATGGGGTATTTACTAATTAATGGATTGCAACAGAAGATCCAATAAACTAGCCACCACGATTACCGTGCATTAGAAAACATGGAATGCTTTCCTTCAATTGAACGAGAATAATATAGCTGTACGATGCAGTGAGACATGTCAGCGTAATCCTGTCCGTCTAAAAGTTCGTACGGTTTTCCTGTGGCAACGTTTGGAAATATTTTCTCTTTTTAGTCCCGAAATTGATCATTTTCTTAGATTTTAATTGATTGTACAATTTTCGCCTGAAGAAGGTTAATAGTTTAGCCGAAACCCATAGTGAAAAATAAATAATTTCAATGTAGTAAATAAATTACAATTTAAATTGAATCAAGTTGGATGTACTTATTACCAAACTTCACTTATCACTATGCTGCCTAGCCTAATTATGGACGCAACATCATATAAACATTCTAAATAGTTGAGTGCAGTTTGAGTTGACTTCAGAAAGCTGGATATCTGAGATGAAACTACTTTTCAATGATTTTTGAAAAAGGACTTAATATAAATTAATATATAATTATGTTCTGTGTGCAAGTGGGTGCAAAGAAATTTGTAATATATGCCGATATACTAGGTATTTCTTCGATTACCGTAAATTATTCTGACCTGATTGCTTGTTATTCCAGGAAAAATATAATATAGTTAAGGCATGTTTTTTTTTTGTCTGCTGGTATGGTTTTATATCGAGCGAGTGCGGCTAAAGCACAACTAGTAGCTCAGAGCAATAGGACGACACGTAGCTCGTCTTTGCCTCATTTAGCGACCGTTTCTCGAACTAGCTAAGTACTAAAGTCAACACTGACTTGGAAACACTAATACGCGGTTGTAAAGCGGTTTCCCATGCTTGTGTTTTGGTTGCAGTTGGATTTCATCCTTGCGCAAATATTAGCACATTGCCGGAAAAATACGCATAATTTCGCGCAAATCCTACACCAGCGGTGCTCGTTATGGAATCGCATGTATTATTTAGGGATTTTCGTAGGGATTTCGCGTGTCTCTCCACTCCCATTTCGCGCATATCTGTTTGTAAGTAAGCATTGTGTGCGTGAGAATAAGACACCGGGTGCGGCGGTTGTGACATGTAAATATCGGCTCTTTTTCCGTTATTACTTGGCTATGAATTAATGAAGTTACCGTTTCTATTGGAGTTTTAAATTACGGGTTCTGGAACAGTTGTCGCTGTTGGAATTTTTAATTTAAAGATGATGTGGAGGAAAACACTGCCACGCATAAGCCTTTCAGTTAATTATTGTGGAAAATCGAGTAGTTTCCATTCGCGTTCCCTGTTATTACGTCGTAGAAAATTGCTTTGAGTGTAATAACATTTCTAGTTGTATTTTACGGGATGAATAAAATATAGTTTGTGCGTGGCAGACAGCAATTTTGGTATCAGTGGCTATTACTTTTGTAAATTAAAGCATGCTACTTTTGTAGCTTATAGGAATATCTTCCTTTACATTTTAAACTCATTTATGGTTAGTTTCCTATAATTTCACCGGCATACACCTATTATAAATATTTGAAAAGCTTTCCTGAAATATAGGAATTATCTACGAGAAAAAAAAAATTAATGCATTTTATAGTTGACCGAATATAAAAATGGGTGTCGAATTCGTGTATCTATATTTAAGTAGCTTAACTAGTAGCTGTTAACTAGTTGTTTATCAGAAAAAAATATCTGACAGTTGTCGCACAGTTGCAATCGTCTTATTTAAGTAGATTTTATTAGGAACCTTTTGCATTAGCTTATAGATTTTAGTTTATATTTAATTTGTGTATTTCATGCTTATATTCTGGTTTTTGTCAGTTCCTCTTTTTCTTAATTTAATTTCAGATCTTGTAACGCAACCTAGTTTCAGTGATTGTAGACTCGGCATGTATCTTTTATTTTGGTTAATAGTAAATTAATTAAATAGTCATTTGAAAGTATTATTTTCAATATTTTTTTTTCTTGTTCGAACATTATTACGCTTTTGATAATCAATAATCCTATGGTATTCTATTCTATTCTAAATTACTTGGTTTGTTGTGCAATTCTTTTAATTTGAATATTATTTTAATTTAAGCTGGGAGAAAATTTAAAACCTTCATTAAATTACTTCATTGTTAAAATTTAAACCTACTTGTTTTCTCGTCAATGCCAAAATCCGCCATATCGCTTTGGAAGCCAATTTTACCTCTAGTGTAACTTTGTATTTTTTATTGCTTGTACTAGATTTTATTCGAAAGATGCGGTATTACCACAAGATTTGTCTTGAAGTGCAATTATTTCGATCCAAATGCCTCTGTACATACGATGCAATTCGCAAAAGCCGGAATTTCTCTAACATAACGAAAAGGATAGATTAGATTACATTAGATTAGGATTGAGGGGGCCTATGGACCTGTTTCGCCGCGATTTTTTCAGATCTATTGTGATGCCGTTTTTTTCCTAGAGGACGCTTTCTAATTTTACCCTCTTAATTAGGCCCATCATCTTTGAGAGCGACTTCTTTGTGTAGCTACTAGCTGTGGGGTTCTCCACACTCATTACTAGAAACCTTGTCCTCGTCAGGTCTTCACAATCGCGCAGCACATGAACTAATGTTTCTTCCTCTTCTTTGCAGAATCTGCAGGTTGCGTCATCTGCCAGGCCTATGTTGTACATATGGCTATTTAGTACACAGTGACCAGTCAGTAGACTTGCTATAAATTTCACAGTCTTCCTGTCTTTATTCAGTAGATCTCTAGTAAATTCAAGTCTCTGTTCCTTTAGGAACTCTTTTGCCTGTTTCTGCCCCGGTGATTTTTGTCACCACTCTCTGGACTGATTATGTATTCATTCATTGATGGATTTTTTAATTTGCGATTTAGTAGTGCCGAAAGAAGGGCCAGTTCTAACGAATGGCCTTGTTGAACCATACTTGGCCAGCTCGACGGCCGACACATGTCCTCTCACGCCCGAGTAGCTAGGGACCCAGGCCAAGGTTAATTTCCTTTGATTGCCCACCTCATTTAGAGGGCTTACACACCCCGAAACTAGCTTAGAGTCCACGCTTATGGAACTAGTTATCTGGCTCGGTACATTTTTGTAACGAAAAGGATAACAACATACGTTAGGGTAGTTTGAGCTATCAGCTCTTTCAATTTATACAAATTCTCTGATCCAGATGGAGATCTCACAATTATTAGAAAGCAATGTAAGACATAGCACCACAGCATAGTGGTCCTAATTTAGTTGAAAATGGACCTAATTATTTTTTTTCATTAAATCGAAAAAAAAAAAAAATAGGTTGTTTAGAGATACTTTTTAGAGAGAAAAAAATAGAAAAACTACTCTGCATTTTACAAGCTTGCAAAATACGTTTATTTATCAGTTATTTTATACAGTACGTTAGAGTACAGTATGTTAATCTATATATCTACCCAGAAAAAAAATATTATTTGTTATTTCCCCCGTTATTTGTCGACATAATAATTTTAGTGAGACATTAAAAAAAAACCCAGGAATCCCGGCTTTGCAAAAATTACCAAAGATAGCTTGAAGTGTTTGTAAAGGCATATAAAATTTGTACGTTCAACCACTTGCTTATTTGAAAGTTATTTATTTTAAGTTATTAATAGTTAATATTTACATATTTTCCTTAAATTTTATTTTATTGTGATCAATACATTAGCTTTATTCTTTTAACTAACAGTATTTATAATGTCAAAAACTATATATGGTATTTTTTGCAATATAAAGTGTTGATTGATTAATAAATCTAATTTATTACAATACATTAACATTACTCATAATATTAACAATTTCGTTATTTCTCACAATGTATTAATTATCATAAATCCAATAAATGCAGTTCTTACTTTAATACCCAATAAGTATAATTGAAACAACAGTAAATTTAAAGAAAAATACAAGTACATATGCATCTTCAACTAAACCATAATCACTAAAGAAAGAAAACAATAATTCAACTAACTGCACAAATGGGAAATTGTAAATGGAATTTATAAGTTCGAACCAAAAGGTAACAAAAACTTTCAACAAAATAGTAGAAATATCATTCTGGCATAAATATGGACAATAGCGCCACCCAGAAAGCAAGAGAAGCGCCCAACATCAACGGCGCAAAACTGCCAAGGGTGCTCGACGGTGTTAAAGCGGCAAGAAAGCCAGACCACATCAAGTCAGCAAGAACACCAGGCGGCGTCAAACCGACAAGAACGCTAGACAGCGCCAAGCCAGCAAGAATGCTAGATGGCGTTATGCCGACAAGAACGCCAGACCACAGCAAGCTGACGAAAAAGCCAGACAGCGCCTAGCCGGCAAGAAAGCTAGATGGCGGCGTCAAGCCGACAATAACGTCGACGGGCGCTATAAGATACTTTAGGCCACAATGTACACCAAGAAATGTTTCAATTATTAGAACAAAATCATTCACTGCTACAGCAAAAGAATTAATTCATATTCACGTATATACTTAATATAACTGTTAACGGTCACAATGAAGATTTTTACTGAATGTATGAAAAATATAATTAATTGTACGAATTCTTCGTCATTGATCAATGTATGTGATTTTCTCCTACAATTAATATTAATTTGTTGTACTAATTAATATAGTCACTAAGAGCTTCTTGCAACAATAAATTATTTTATAGTTCCAACGATATATTACTCAATAACTGCTGTTAATCATTATTACAAACTATTTTTTTTTTAGCCCTGAGATAAATACCAATCAATGGTATGAAATAGAGCAAAGGTTGCGTTTAAACCCAAACCCGGCCGATCTTCGTACGCTGTAGCAAAGGCATATCTGCAGATTGCTGGATTTTATGTAAACCTCTGCAGAACAGAAACCATTGCATTCAAATAATCATACTTACCAAACGGGAACATTATCAGATTATAGGAATTTCTATCACGATTACGTCACTTTCAATATCCGGAGACTGCTCTAGTCGCGTCCTTAGACCGCTTTCGAATCAATGGTAAGAGCCTTAGATAACAGCCATGCTAAAAGAAAGTCTCACAGAAAAATCATTAGGGAGCGAGATAATTTTGTTTTTATCTCCACTGCTGTGGATCCCATAGACGAACTGCCTGTTATTCAAAATGAAGTAGGGTGCTATGCGCAAGGTTATGCTGATAATATAGCAATAATTACACTTCGCAAAAATTAACGCATTGGCCCAAACAGAGTAGCAAAGCAAATGCACAGAGCTATGGAAATAGCAGAAGCGTAGCGTATGAAAACAAAGCTTAATATTATTACTGGAAAAGTAATGTTAGTTCCCTTTACAGAGCGAGAAAAACTGTATGGCCTAAAACCATAACCACTCTGAACATAAATTTTTAGAAATGGTCGCTGAATGCCTAAAACCAGCATCTTGAAACGTTGACAAATAAAAGTAAAAGTAAAGTTCTAATAAAAACCCACAGTATAATTGAGAAAATATGGTTATCGGAGCTACACATGATGTGTATTTATATTACAGTGGTAAGACTCATATTTACTTTTGGCTGTTTAATTTGGTGGACCATACGAATCCACTTTTTCTCACTAATTTCAATTTCGAATAATGCATTAATCACGTATTTATTTTTTGTGTTTTATTTTTTCGGTAAATATAGTATAGTTTCATTGAGGAATACTAGAGAACGATAATACAAATTCGGAAAGAAAAAGAAATAAAGCCATAATATTTTAAACAATTATCAAAATATTCCAAAAAGTAGGAAATCTTAATACAAACTGGTCACAAAACAAGGGGGTGAAATCACTAGGTCGATCAAGATTGCAGATTATGTTTAAAATAGGAAAGTTAATGTCAACATACCGTGTATGTTACAAAGAACATATTTTCCTTAAATAGAACATGCTGACCATGCTCAGCTTCAGTTATAAATCCGAAGAATCGAATGAATCAATTTGATAAGGCACTTGTATAGTATAAACATTTTAGGTGCTAATTATTTCGATTCCCAAAAATTTCATGGTGGTGCATTTCTAATTATTATATTTGCGCACCATAATTTATTTACACATACTCTTTTTGCTATTCACTACAGCATTACTGCGGAACACAAATTCGGAAAAAAAGAATAAAGCTGTAATATTTCTAACAATTATGCTGATATTTCAAAAAGCGGTTTAGGTGTAGTAGGAAACCTTAATACAAACTGGTTATAAATAAAAGGGTAAAATCATTAGTAGGTTGACCAAGATTGCAGATTATGCTTAAAATCGGAAAGTTAATGTCAACATACCGTGTACTAGAAGTGCTATAAATTCGAACATATTTTCCTTAAATAGAACATGTTGGTCATGCTCAGCTCTAATTAAAAGTCCGAAGAATCGAATGAATCAGTTTGATAGGATACTTGTATAGTATGAACATTTTCGGTGCTAATTATTTTCGATTTCCAAAGAAGTCACGGGGATGTGGTTGTATAATTATTATATTTAAGCACGTAATTTATTTATACATACTGTGTTTGTTATTTATTACTGGACGTTCACCTACCCTCCAAAATAAAGGAAAAATGTAGCTGTTATAGCATACTATACTCTAATAGCGCTGTTACACGTTTAATTGAGCAAACGCGCGTATGATTGGTGCAACCTCTATTTGCTTCCTACCTCATTATAAGTTTGGATTGAGTGGTATTAGTTCAGGCGCTTGTAAATTGCTCTTAAGGGTGGAAATTCACTAATAATGATTGCAGTAGAATTAATGTTCCGCGAGATCCTACACCTCAATACCAGGCCTGCAAATAAACTTAAACCTGCTCCCAAGCCATTTTATTTTTGTAAGTTTTAAAGCAAGTTTGGCTAGTACTCTTATACTTATTCTAACAAGAGCTCTTGCAATTAGTGAAAAGTGAGTAATTCTAGAATCTACAAAGTACATTACTGAGTGGTAGTAGGAAGAGGTCAATTAATAAATTACATCCAAATGCATGCATATGCATCGTATGTACATACGTGCTCGAGAAACTTATTACGCGTTTCAATCCGCAATGAAATATTTACAAATAAACATGTTAGACACGTGGATATTTTACATACATACTTCATAAACCCAGCTTGCGCTATTATTTATTTTTCCTGCATGTGGCGGTCTTGCCCGGCAGTTAAAGTGACATTATACTTTGTGGTTTATTATTTTTTAGATATTTATAGCCCTTCTAGGACATTACTTGCGAAGTTTCCAGACTATTTCTGCGGACCCCCGAGGTTCCCCGTATCTATTTTATAAATTCGTAGGGCTATTTGACTTTCAGCGTTGTCATATTTACGAGAAACAAATACTACGGCGAAAGAAAACAACCGCGGACATCCTGAAATCTGTATGCTCGTGCGTGTAATGCAGTATATTTTTAAAATCTGATACATATTTAGTAGGTTTGGTGTATGATATATTGCGACTAGTGGTTTTGTATATTCTTGCGGGGAGATACGAATGCATGTGTAGGTGGTTACGATATCTTTGTTTTATTCCCCGTGTTTTGGCTGTTACGGCTTGCATATTTTATTTCTCTATTCATAAAATGGACGGTGGAACCTCAGCAGTAATAACGCTAAATTTCATATATTCAAGTAAATATAGTTTGAGACAGCTAGTAGATATATGTTTCTCTATGTAGATTATGAAAATTTAGAAAAGAGCCAGCACATAGCAACGGCAAAAATCAAAATAAGGAATTATAAATTTGTTGCTTTCAGGATTTTTCAAATAACTGTAGGCTGAGGCAATAATTCGGTTTATTATGGTCTATTATTTTACAAAACAGATTGACCGTCTTTTTAGATATAAAATTCAAATTAAAATTTTATTCCCAATGTGGGAGGGGTAAATACACACAAAAAAGGAGAAAAAAATGATGACTGCTTTTTTTAAATGTAAGATTTAATTTACAGCTATGTTCTGCTACTACTCCCATTACGTCTCTCCCCTTGTGTACGCGCCTGTCCGTTCGTTCGTCAGGTCATTCGTTAGAGCTGGCCCTTTTTTTGGCATTATCAAATTGCAAATTAAAACATCCATCAATGAGTGAATACAAAATCAGTCCAGAGAGTGGTGGTAAAAGTCACCGGGAGAGAGACAGAAAGAGTTTCTGAAGAAACAGATGCCTAATCTACTAAAGATCTACTGAGTAAAGATAGGAAGAGGAAGATTGTCAAAATGATATAGGTCTGTGGACTAAATAGGCATATGTACGACGTAGGCCTGGTAGATGATGCTACTTGCTGATTCTGCCTAGAGGAAGAAGAGACATCAGTTTATGTGCTATGCCAATGTGACGGCCTGGCGAGGACAAGGTTTCTAGTAATAGGCAATAGGTGTGGAAACCCCACAGCTAGCAATTACACAAAGAAGCCACTCTCGAGGACAAAATTTAGAGAGCGTCTTCTAGGAAAAAAAGGGGATCGCAATAGATCGGAAAAGGTCGCGGTGAAAGAGATCCGTAGGCCATTTCCACCCTAATCTAATCTAATCTAACTTAGAGACTTGTACATATTAGCACAGGGTACCAAGATTCTTGAATGGCTGGTGTAAATTAATGTGTGAAAGGAATGGTATTATTAGCAATATTATACGAAAAACTGAGAATTACAGTGTTTCTGGAGATTCCACGTTAGACGCTTCTATAAAAAACAAAAAAGGATCACATCTGTCTATTAAACGTACTGTGTTCTTTTATGTACTTGATTTTCTTGCAATTTATTTAATAAATTCAAATTTAATGCTAATATAATAATAATAAATAATTAGCCCAGCTGATAGTCGAGTCCGCTGCACGCTCGGCTATCAGTGCGGAGTCCGGAGTTCAAATCTCACTCTGGTCAGTTACGATGATTGGATTTTTCCGGGGTCGTAATGTTGATTAGGAGAGAGATTTGGTTCTGTGGGGCCTGATAAGCTCCGGCTTAGGTAATTATCCCGGTAAAAAAAATACGTATATTTGTCTAAGAGAACATGCCAACAACAGAAGAAAATAATAAGAAGTGCCGTACCAAGAGCTCACTTTCGACCTGTCGATTGCTGTAATATGAATAAAAGAAGGATGAAAATATGATTTCTATCAGTTAAACAAAGTCGAGAAATACGTATTGCTGTGAACTGGAGGTACCAGCATATATGAAAAGTGAAATTAAAAAAAAAATTAAATCAACTAGCTCAGTGGATAAAAATTTAAAAGGGCGCAAAAAACTTAATAATCTCAAGGTTATTTTCAGGATTGAACTAATCATAAAAATAAAATGTGGGTGAAAGTAATCAAAATTTATTATATAAAAAAAAAGAAAAAAAAAACATTTAATTACAAATTGCAGGAAAACAAAAACCATCGACTGAAAGTCCTGGCCAAAATAAAACCGCCTGAATTTACATTTACAAAGGACAATTCAAAATCCTCTAACAAACAAAATGGTAGATTTGTTCTAGAAGAAAAATTCTGCTTCTCAAATAATCCACGTGGTCTCAAGGTTAAAACAACTAAAATTAACATTAAACGTGGAAAACAAATAAATTTACCAAATTGAAATAAACACAAGCACAATGCTTCCTTTTCACCTTACACGAGGTGATTAATAAATAAAACTAATTTGAAAACTAGAAACGGAAAAAAATATAAAGTTCTTAAAACTTACAATCCCTTCTATAACAAATTATGATAATAACAGATTTTACAACAACTCTTATTATCTAATTGAGTTCCCTGACTCAAGAGATAGATTTCAATTTAACCGAACAAAATTCTAATATAATAATGAAAAATCAAAAAACAGCAATGAAAATCAAATATCAATCTACTTACACGACATCTCGTCAGAGAACTCTCCTTTTAGAGGCCCTAACACGGTAATTCATATATAAAATATCATCTGCGTGCTACAAAGACGCACGAATCGTAAAGCAAAAAAAACTAGAATAACACAATGAACTATATACACTCCTGGTAAATGCAAAATGTACAAAAGAATGAATTTAATATAAACTGAACAATTACATAAAATTAATCAAACAATCAAATCAATACAATTAAAAAACTTAATTACAAAAAAATGTTTATGAGAATTTCTACGCGACATCGAAAAAGGTAAATCGGGATCAAAATTAACATCTGTGCCGCTTAAAAAAAAAACTCTCGCGAACTCAAAGGTGTTCGTCCACAGCAGTATGTTATTCTGCTGGACGGTTGTGTGTCAAATATATGCTGCGATTTACCATCTCCAATCCGCACGTTGTCTAACGGCAAGTACTCACCGCCATTCTCTACCTTTTTCTAACTACTACAAAATGCTATCACCACATCGATCTTTTCAATTTAAGTCAGTTCAACATAGCCCTTCAGCATTCTCCTCTATTGGAGAAATTTGTTTCAGTCTACTACGGGGCAAGCGGAACGATTACTTAGGCATGCGTAAACACAGGCGTAAATTCACCTTCAGTTTAGCCGACGCTCGTTTCATTTCGCTCATTACTAATAAAGCTGTCCTCAAATTTAACGATTAGTCAATTTTGATGGCGGTCAGTAATTTTATAAAAAAAAAAATAGAATATTATAGACCCGAAGATTTTGAAACAATTTCAACAAAAATCAATTCCTAGCGCGACTATTATTCGTAATACAGTTTTGACGTTTTGAAACAACGTTTATATTAATAAATAACAAAAATAAAATGTAGCGAAAAATATTGCAGTGATATCGAAATAAGTTTGTGCATTAGTGGAATAAAATCTATGAGATCTAAACAAATTGCTTGCGGATTTAGTAATAGTGCAAAAGTTTTAAACCTTTTTCATAAGAATAAATATAGATTGCATAAAATTAGAATATGCCAAGAACTTTTACTCGACGGTTATTTTTTTCTTTTGATTTTGTTTATGAGCTGTGTCACTGAAATTTATAGTTTACATTATCTGATGGTTCGATATAAGAATAAGTATGAATAGAAAAGTAGCGTGAATTGATTTTAGTTTATCGTATTATTTCCTTTTCCACTGGATTTAATATTACTTTTACAAACTTCATAAATAAAGCGAGAAAAATAATATCAGGGTCAATTTAGTTCGGCTGAACTATAACAATTCGCCCAACGCTAATAAATCTGTTCTGCAGCTTCGTGCGTAGCTACGCCTAGAGTTGAAGTTCTTCCCATTTCCAGTCGCCCAGAATGTAATCAACAGTTCGCAATTTTTCACCCGGTATATAGTGCTATAGTAACTATAAACTAAGTTTAAACTATGATAGTAAACGTTAGAGAAAAATAATCGAAAGTAGGTATACAGGCTGATTCAAATTAAGTGCGCACCATTACTATCTCTGTTATTATTGATTCTAGAAAGTAGGTTAAACTAGCAAGGTATTAGGGTTTTAACGCTGATTAATATGCAATATACGAAAAAACAATTGAATGACGCATTTCGACATTTATATTTTTTTAAAATTGAATACCCTGTATATTGTTAAAAAAATTAAAGATCTTAATTTATGATGCAAAAGTATCAATACAATGTTGTCTTAAAGCGAATAATAAAGAAGTTATGATGGTTTTTATTTTGTAAAATGTAGAGCAGTATAAAGAATCAACTTTTAACAAAACAGATACATGTCTTTGTGGTTGGTGTTTATTTTAACATATTACATCTTAAAATAATGTCGTTGAAATTAAATTGAAAAGGAAAAGTAAATGCAACTTACAAATACAGCTCAAATACATTTTCGTGTACACTCTGGGTAGCTCTTGAGATTGTCCTTCCATCCAATTAGCGGAAAACCTCCTTAACCTTATTTTGCAATTCGTTCACGTTGTTGTACTGGGTTCTGTATATCTGATCTTTTAAATACCCGCAAAGAAAAAAGTCTAAAGGTGAAAGGTCAGGAGCGTGTTGGCCATCGAATAGGTCCATTTGTACCAATCCACTTATCGCTAAAGATGATGTCCAGATAGTTGTGAACTATGCGCCAGTTGTGTGCCGGAGCACCGTCCTGCAGAAAGTACAAATTTTGGCGCATCAGGTAATTGGCGTTATCAAGGAAATCGTCTAGAACGGTACGAATAAATTCCAGATATTGCTCTCCTGTCAATGTATGTACCATTGTAGAACACTGGACCAACGACTGTCGAACCAATTAATCTGCACCAGACATTAAATTCAAACCGAACTTGTGCAGCATGTGGACGTATTATTAATAAATTTTCTTGCGACCAGTAGTGTTCATTCTTCTTATTAACCATTCCTCTATTGGAGAAATTTGTTTCATCACTCCATAAAATATATTGTGCTCCATTCAAATTTTCATCACAAAAATTAATAAACCATTCTCGGAGAGTCAACCTCTTGTTCGCATCTTCTGGTTGTAATGTTTGTGAGGTTCAGTACTTAAATGAGATATGTACTTATGCTTTTTTTAAATTCTCTGAACTGACACGTAACTTAAGCTCAATTCCTTAGTAGCATCTCTAATAGAAAATTCGCGATGGGCTTCAAAATATGCTAACACTGTAATTTTTCCTCCTCGTTGATAATGATATTTTTCTTTGTTCTTTTCTTCTTAAATAAGCAATCGTCGTGCTTAAATTGTCTGTAAAGTTCTCGAAAGTAACGTCGAGTTGGCTGCTGCCATAAAGGATACTGTTTAAAATTTCTCGGAAATGCGTCATGCAATTGTTTTTTCGTATATTGCATAATTAATCAGCGTTAAAACACTAATGCTTTGCTAATTTAATCTACTTTCTAGAATCAATGTATATATCTACGTATTAAGTAAACAAAAAAAGGACGAATTATTCAAGATATTAAATAACTAAATTCTGAGACAGTTTATTACCGTTGATTGCCATATGTGTAAGTGATGCTTGCCTAAGTATATCTGACCTCGCAAAATGACATCAAAACAACGGGTGTTATGCATAGATGAGGCAAAATTAATTTGCACAGCAGCGCAATCAACGTCATTACAAATTAAACGTTTCAAAAAACTAACACTAGCACTAATCCCCCTGCTCTCTAAAGAAGTAATACTGTGCCTATTAAGTACATCATTATAATCAACTCCATGTAGTGGATAAACACCGTCAATGTTAATTGATAAATATTTAAGGAATCTACTTTGCATTTTTTCAATTGCCAATTTTTGGAGACCAGAAAGGCATATATATTTTTTAAATTTTATTTAACAATAGTGTAAAATGAAATTTTTAAAACAATAGGCGCAATAAACAATCTACAGGAACGAATCTAAAATCCCAAATTTTTGAAGGCAGAATTTACAACTTCTATAACAGGATTGCTAATTGTTAACGCTGAACAAAAAGTATCCTTATGTTGAGGAATTGGTAACCCATTGATACGCAATCAATATCGAAGATGTTGACGCTATCATTTGGCAAAGAAGGTGGTTTTCCGGCAATTCCTTTCACTCTGTTATAAGTTATAACCAATAATTCCACAAATATTAAGTACAAAGTATTTAAAATCTATGCATTATGCGTGAATATACCTATGATACATTAAAATTTTGGAATTTTATTAACGAATTAACGTTTGGTTCCTGAATGCTAACTGTTATGCGATGAAATGGATGACACTGTCCCACTAAATACCCGTTCGCTACGTCAAGTGTAAATTGTTTATTCGATTCAGAGTACCGAATTCGGTTGTCAGGTGGATTAAATAGGCCAGTGCGTCATTAGACAACGGGGATAATCTCACGTAAATGCCGAACACTCTGATACACGGCGCCATCTATGGGTATTGTTCCTCCTGGACTGATGAGCCAGCTCCTATGAGATGCGAAACAGCTAGTTGGGCTCTAGCTGTTCGATAATTAAGGATCCTCGTATAATAGAAATGCTTTTACGCAGACGTGTGGATAGCAGCGATTAATACCATTACGCTGCTTGCTACTCTCATGCCATCAGAATAATTAGAGTCGACCTAATAATTTATATTCGGTTATCTCTGCGACGGACTGCATTAAATCAACTAGGTGGATGTATTACTGATTATCGAAATAACTCCCTTGCTCCATTATTATTATTATGTAGAGAAGATGCTATTAATATTTCGTTGGCTTCCGAAAATTTGACTGTAAATTTAGATATCGCAAACGCCTGCAATTATTTTCGTTTCTTGAAAGTGTTCAGTTTTAGTTTCTCTTTCTGGAAATGGCTAGTCTTAAAAAATGAAAGATTCTCCTTTGTGTCAAGCTTACAATGAAAGCTGTTTAGCTGTCAAACTTGTAGAAATGTTTAAATATGCGAGGAAATTTTTTTTGGAAGAAATTCATTTTGAAATGGTGAAACACTCCCTCTAATAACGAAAATGGTTTTTTCTCCAATTAGATTATTTTATGATGTATACAGGGTATTCCACGTAACTGGTTCATTAAAAGTTTATGATGTTCTATTACTTACTTACATTTGAGATTTAGGCACCAGTATCTGTTCGATTGGAACTATAAATGGAAAATATCCTAACCAAATATCAACTTCCGTGACCGGAATGGATGTCAACTTTGTTATTTTAAATAGAATGATATAATTTTTATTTCATTTTGGATTCTACAACTATAAATACGTCAGTTTTCATTAGCTATTCCTATAGCTACATGTTGCCGTTTTTGAGTTATTTAAGTTTCTCTTTTTTTTTAGTCATAATCATTGCATAATTGAGAAATTAATATCTCGGTTAATACTGCAAGTAGAGACTCCAAATTTGCTATGTTGTGAATGTAGATATAACCCTAAGAAACGGTAGCCACATTTTACATTCTAACATACAGGGTGTTCAAAACTGAGGAACAAAGTGACATATTTTCAAATGCATAAAACTCAACTTTTTTAAATAGAACACCCTGTATTTTAATTCGGAATTAGAAATTAAATATCATCGCCTATCACTTTATATGAGCATTCCCTATACCTATCTTTAATAGATTTGAGATATGAGCGACTTTTGTTAAACAGACTAAGTAGCCCTATCTTTAAAGTGTTGTAGCTGCTCTGAAATGGATTCACGTCAAATTCATGTATTATTTTTGAATAACCATACAAGAATGTCTGTTCGAATAGTCATTTCTATTAATATTGCGTTGTACGAAAGTGTAATTACAATGATATACATAAACACTTTTGGTTAGTCAATGAATTTGACATTAATCCCATTCAGAGCCAGCTACAAACACGCAAAGATAGGGCTACTTAGTCTGTTTAACAAAAAGTCGTTCATATCTCAAAATCTATTAAAGATTGGTATAGGGAATGCTGATATAAAGTGATATGATGATGATATTTACTTCTTAATTCCAAATTAAATTACAGGGTGTTCTATTTAAAAAAAAAAGAATACTTAGTCTGTTTAATAAGAAGTCGCTTATATCTCAAAATCTATTAAAGATAAGTATAGGGAATGCTTATATAAAGCGATAGGGGATGATATTTACTTCCTAATTCCGAGTTAAAATACAGGATGTTCTATTTAAAAAAGTTGAGTTTTCTGCATTTGAAAATATGTCACTTTGTTCCTCAGTTTTGAACACCCTGTATGTTAGAGTATAAAGTGTGCTTACCGTTTCTTAGAGTTATATCTACATTCATAACATAGCAAATTTGGAGTCTCTGCTTGCAGTATTAACCGAGATATTAATTTCTCAATGATGCAATGATTATGACTAAAAAAAAAGAAAAACTTAAATAACTCAAAAACGGCAACATGTAGCTATAGAAATAGCTAATGAAAACTGATGTATTTATAGTTGTAGAATGCAAAAATGAATAAAAAATTATATCATTCTATTTAAATAATAAAGTTGACATCCATTCCGGTCAACCGGAAGTGATATTTTGGTTAAGTATTTTACATTTATAGTTCCAATCGAACAGATACTGGTGCCAAAATCTCAAATATAAGTAAATAATAGAACATCATAAACTTTTAATGAACCAGTTACGTGGAATACCCTGTATAATACCGTTAAAAAATATTAAAAAGCGAAACAGATTTTCGCTTTCAAACGATTTGTTAGGAACTTAATCATATACCATGAGTTATTTTTTTTTTTAATTCTGAACATGTAATGTTGACATTGTCCTATATTATGCTATATTAAAACATACGAGTAAATACGTTATATACAATTTCACTCATTTGTCCATATCGCTGGATAGTTCGACTTGTCGATAAATGACTTTTATTTTTGGGGTTATTTCAAATCTAAAATATATAATAGTGTTTGTATAAAAATATTCAGGAATTAGGGAGTGCACGCTTACTGCATGCAATGAAGTTAATCCTTTTTTTACTAATTCCATACAAACATTAGCATAATCGTATCTCTTATTTAGGTGGTCACTTCAAACAGTTTAAAATATTTTTATTTATTCAGTAGTTTTGTTGTTAGCATACGTGTGCATATGCATGAACCATATAAACTGTCAACTAAACAGAATATGTTCGTTCGTGCTGTCATTTGCAACTGCAGAACATTTTTTTTTTCTGATCGTCACATTATTGTTCAATACTGTCACAGTAAATACTAATAAAAACATTTACTAACAGTGTGAAATAATTATAGAATGTGCAAGGTTTTCCCATAATAGACTATCAATTTTTGCTATTTCCAAATATATTCAAATTTTAACAAAATTGCGTTATTATTTGAAAAAATGTTGATCTTAAAAGCAATTGTGAACTTTTCTTACAATGACTATTATTAGACGATAAACGCCTATGTTAGGGTCCAATAGCTTGTTATACTTATTTCTACAAAATCGTATCTACATGACTCTCTCTCTGTACAGAATCCACGAATTCCCGAAATTAGTAAAGTAGTCTAGCGAGGAGTGATCGATATTTGATGTGTGTATTTCTATTTCATCTAACAACGTTTTAAATCAGTTTTCTTCTCTATATTTACCTGTTACTTTAGGTGTAGCACAGGGCTAAATTTTGGATCCTGTTTTGTTTTTAATTTTTATTAATGACATCGTTGACTTCATTAATTATTCTTTGTTTATTTATGCAGACGATACCTCTGCAGTTGTTACAGGAAATAATCCTATCATTGTGCAGGATAGGGCAAATACATGATTGTCGGAACTGAATCAATGGTTTACTACCAATAGACTGCACCTAAATCTTTCAAAGACTAACTATATGTTTGTTCACACGGCGAGATCTAAATTAAACTTGGATGTCAATATTTCTGTTAACAACTATTCTTTATCGCCTAGGAGTGAAGTAAAATTTCTTGGAATTTATATAGATGAGACTTTAAGCTGGGAGGGACATTGTACCGATGTTATCACTAAAATGAATAAAGCTTGTTATCAAATTAGGAACTTAAAAAGTTGCCCTTAGAAGCAATATTGTCTTTTTACTATAGTGTAGGTGTATTCTAGGCTGAAATATGGCATTGCCTTCTGGGGGTCGTCGAGCCATGCACGTAGGGTTTTTCTAGCTCAGAAAAGAATTATCAGATGTATCGCTAATATTAATACAGCTTCCAGTCGACTCTTTTTCCTTAGATTTAAATTACTTCCTGTTCCAGCGGTTTATATTCTCGAAATTCTCACTTATATATTTAGAAGTAAAGACGAATTTGCAAAGAACACTAAAAATCACGACTATAATACCAGGGGAACTTCAACAAGCTTAATATAACGAGGCAGGCACCATCCTCAGTGGGAGTCAGACTCTTGAATCTCCTGCCAAAATCTTTAAAATCATGTACTGAAGAAAACGTATTTAAGTCTAAACTAAAAAAGCTACTAATGCAAAATTCTGTATATTCCATAGACGAATTTGTTGGCGTGCCCAACAACTAAACTTGTCTTATTTTATTTTATTTTATTTTAAATTTTAAGCTGTATGTGTGATGTGTGTGTGATGTTCTAAAATGTAATGTATTACAACAGTAGGTATTTATATTTGACCTGCCTAACATACTGTATAGTATCAACTAGGCCAATAAATATCATTATTATTATTATTATTATTATCATTACTATTATTATTATTATGCTACTTTGTTATACCTTTGGATGCTGAGTAGTTTCTTGGTTCAGACTACAGAGAAGATATGAACTAGATATTTAAATCCCAATCATTTACATAGTTTACCCTGAATAGAAAGCATACCGAACGTAGACGCTATTATCACGCAGAAATGCAAAATCAATTTGTCACATCCCCACGGACGCGGGTATGGCATTTTCGCTCCATCTACCCCGCGCATCAAGGTCTTCTGCCTACGCAGTTACTGTACATGACATGGCATTTGTGACTCACCCTCGGCACTCACAAAACTCTTCCTTCGTTCGTCCTCGGCCGTCATTCAAGCGGAGCAATAGTTAAGTTGGCATTTTACGAGATCATTGGAAAAGTCGCTAACTATCTGCAGACAGTATAAATATATCCATAACAATGCCACCCTTCTTAATATAACCGGATGAGGACGTGTCTTACGGCGTGGAGAAGGCAGGGAATTGGTTTTGTCGATGTCATTCCGGGACTTCTAAGACGGTAAAAACAGTCCGTACTGTGTTTATCGGCTGTAACAAATCGCAGAGGGGTGACGGTTACTACTGGACAAGGGCGCTGTTAGCGAAGTTTTGTATCGCAATGCATCAGAGATATTTGCGATAATACGAAGCAAAGTCGACGCTAGAATTATTAACACGAGTACTATTCTTAAGTGAATATCCTCGGAATTTTTTAAAACTGGATTAAACATCTGAATATATCCTACAAATAGAGGAACGTATGGAAAAAAAAACATCGAAAAACAGTTGGAGAAATTGAAGATTAATGTAAATATTCCGAAATAAGGCTCCCTATCGCATACTGTGAACTCGATTCAAAAATTAAGAAACATCAAAGAAGGAGGTATTTGGTTTCTTGAAAAATCACCAAGTGGCAAAGCAACACATATGGTAAGTCTGACTGCTCGTTTGCTATGGTGATAGGGGTGATTCTAAAGTTGGCTCCAGTTTTCTCGTTGCAAATTTCTGAAAAAATCAGTAGGATAATAATAATAATAATAATAATAATAATAGAATTTTATTGTCCAACAGAGTACAATCCATATAAAGGACAAAATTATAAATATAATGTGCAGACAGCAAATAACATAAAGAAAATTGGAAAAAAAACAAATGTATCTTAACATACTAAATTACATACTAATAAAAACCAAAATTAAGCCAAATATATTCTACATGCATCGGTTATTTCAAGTAGTGAACTGTAGTTGATATCGCAGTGGTGTGAAATAATATTAAAATTACGCGTCATAACTAATAGCGGTGAATGAAATGCAGAGTTAATTGTAACATTTTCTGTACCACACTACCAAAGCAGTTTTTTTCTTTTGACAATCTTTTCAGATGTATAGTTTGTGTATTCAGTACTTCATTTTTTCGCTTGTGTTTGTTGGTCTTGAAGTTCATGTCTAGAGTGCGCCAACATGAAAATTATCGCCCATCAAATGAATTCGATTGGGGTCGTCTTGTTGGTTTGCGTGAAGCAGGTTTTTTATACAGAGAAATTGCAAATCGCCCTAACCGCATACAATCCACTATAGCACCATTGTTGTGTATTGTTTAAATTAATAGTGAATCGTATTATTTATTTTGTATTTATTTTATATGAATAAAGGAAGCTCCCGAACCCTGAACATAGAAAAAAATGAAACTGGAAATATGTAGAGCATATTATTATTGTATATTATATAATTTAAAAAATATGAAATTTGGGAATATATAAAGCATATATAGATGTACAATACGAATTTTTGCTGCGAAGTTAATGAAATTTACTGTATATCTTTGCGGTATTAGATTTATTAGGTAAGACATTGTTTTGTTTGATAATAGTATTCGAAGTTTTATATAATGTTGTAAACTTTTTTTATAAAAGGCAATCGTCAAACAAATGCGATGATAACGTTGCTTATATAAATTCCCCACCTGATATTAATAGTATTTGTTGTTTGATTGTGTTACAAACCTGTGGTGCTGAAAATGGTTCTCGTAAATACTTTAAATGTAATTCGCTTGCTCATGGTAACGTTTGACGTTGCCAATAACAATAAACGAACACCTGTCAATAACCACGAAGTGAAATTACACGACATAATGAAGGATATACTTCTCGACGGTCAAAAAGATACATCATATTCGCTGGAAATTGACACCGCTAGAATATTTGAGTTCAGTTAGACCACAGATGTATACCCACCTACACCCCAAGAAGTTTTAGAAGCGGTAGAAGCTAAAGAAGAAGAGTGTGTTCCAGAAGAAGGCGGTATCACTTTGGAATATAAAACCAATGCTGTTGAATATTGGAAAAGTGAGAAAAAAGTTTCAACTCTCCAGCAATTGCACAGAATTTGTCTTTATTTTCTCTTATTTGTTATAGATGGGAAGAAGCAATAAACCGAGGAGGCATACGGCGGGAAAAATTGCTAGAAATTTCGTTATCTGTTTATGAGCTTGTAGAGAGTATTGATTCGGGTGATATTACTCACGATTTGGAAATTCAAAGATGGAATTTACAAGCTAATGAAGGAATAGATTTAAAAAAACTTTAACTTTAAAGCATACCGGCATTGGGTCTGGAATTTTAAGCTATGCTTCTTCTTGAATAGTTTCAAGAAAAGTAAATAAATTTATTACGTGATCATACGTTACAGATTCCAAAAAGCTACATGAAATCGCTTCAATATTTGTTAGCAATGTAAAACTTCACATAAAATAAGTCGGAGAAGATAATACATTCAATGCCGATGAAAGGGGCTTTAACCTAGAGCTTCATTGTGTTACAAGGGTTACATCAGTTGTGTAGTCTATATCCGCAACAACACATAGTTATAACATACATCCAACAATATCAGCTTCTGGAAAACTTCTTTCCCCTCTATATATTGTCATGAAAGGACAAAGTGGTAGTTTCGGTCCGCGTGTAACACAGTCTTAGTTTCATATGTAAGGGCTTCAACATCGAGAAAATTAACAAAAGAACTGTTTAATGAATGGGTCACCCGTGTATATTTGCAAATGTGAGAGCATTGAGCGTGTTATTCTTGAACTTTTGAACTGGTCATTGTCCTGCTAAGTTGCAAAAAAAGTATACCATCAAACAATGTTGAAATATTGACGATACCGAAAAAAACTACGGCAAAGAAGCACTAAATGTATATGGTTTCCGCTTATGGCAACATTTTGTAAGAAAATTTTCCGAACTTGCGCTACTGTTTGGTTATGATATTGTATTACATGAACGCAATAATGTCATCAAATTACAGTCTCCTATTCACAACCAATTTTCGGCACCAAATCATCACGATGTATTTGCTTACGCTTGGTATAAAAGTGGATACATTGAGCAAAAACCAAATAAGTTTGAAAATCTGGTAGTTTTGCTTTTAGACAACAGGATTTTATACATTCTGCTAGCTGTTCCATATACGGTGCCCAGGTCATCAGACGATGTGCGTGGTACAACGAATTCGTATGTGTTAAACATTTTTTTGAAGAATTTTATCATCATACAGAATAATTATTCATTAGGCAGTATTTCATTGCATAATAGATAACCAAAAGATGCAAAGTGTTATCTCTAAAAGTTTCCTATATGTCTTATACTTTATTATTAATCACATATAAATTATTTTAATGTAACTGCTTATTAATATTTGTATTAAGTGCTTAAAATGTTAAAAATATTGATAAATTTGTTATCGCTTAATAAAATGGATGAAATCATTTAATCAATTATTAATTATTAATTGATTAAATATATAAAGTTAGGTTAGTTAGTTATTTTAGGAACAGCCTGTACATTGGAACATCCTATATAGTTTTAATCAGAATTAAAAGTTACACACATTATATCCTAAACTTTTCCTTGTATTGTTACAAAAATATCTGCAGTATAAGCGCAAGGTTTAACGAAATACCTGTATATAATCTGTAACTATTACATTTACACCGAGCTTCTATCTTTCTTTTACTTGAGTTGTATGGAAAAAATTTAAAATTAGCCAATTTTCGATGGGATGTTTCACCCCTTCAAAGTGAATGTCGCCACAAAAGAAAATTGGGTATAGCCCACCTATATATTCTCAAAGTTTTAATTTTTTTTAAATTTCCGGATGCGGAATCTTCCCTTGTAAGTTTAGTTGTTAATAATAAATAAATAAAAAACATAGTTTTGTAGTTTTAGTAGAAAAAGAATAGCTTTAATGCAATAAAATGAAACTACGTTCTCCTTCCATAATTTTATCCAGATATCCTCAATAACATTCTATGTTAGGAAAATTTGTAGCATCTATGTATTTCTCAGACGCCCTCACTTACCGCTTAGAACGATTCATATCGTCCCTCGCATCTCGAAATAATAGAAAGCTTCAGGATTGCATTGCCGGCCGACGTAGAGGGATTTTGCTGGATGTATGGTTTTTGTCACTTCTTTCGGTTTGCTTCTTTCACATCAAATGGGGAAAAGTTTAACCAGAAAAGACACTTAAATGTATTTGCCGATTTATAACGTATTTATGACGGAAGATGTAAAAAGCGCATTTGCCAAATACTCGAATCGCAGAACCCAGAAAAATTGCATCGCTGCATATGTATGTATAATCTATACCAAACTACTTTGGACTTCGCAATAGGTAGAGGTATTAGCGTGGATTTAAGCGGTATTTCCATAGATTGATAATGGCTTTTTGACCTATTAGCATTTGTCAAGATGGTCCAAAATACTTCTCATTGAATGAAAACGATAAGGGAGACGATGTAAGTCTCTCATATTCCGCAATTCTTACAATATCCGAGCAATTTCATTTTAGAAATTTTACCGCTGTGCATACGTTTGTCGGTTCTAAAAGTTTACACCCTTTGTACAGTTGAGATCGTTACTCATGAAAACAAATGTGCGGAAATTATTATTATGAGTATGGGTAAAAAAACGCTAATCATATCGTATACTTTATAAGAAAGTTAGTACAATGTCTATGAGAGTTTCGTGCTAAAATCTCATATGATATAACATAGGCTCCCGCATTCACATTTTACTCCCATATTGATACTTTATTTATGAAAAGCTAAACAATTTCAGCTCTTTTTAAACCACGAGTTCTACAGGTAATACACGAGGCTGTTGCTCACACCGACAGGTATACCACGGCTTACACAGGATATGCCTGTCTATGCCGTCGCGTCGTCTACCTGTTTGTATATACAGAAATCGCAACAGCACGAAGGAGCAAGGAGTTTTTTGATCAAATTTGGCAGAAATTTTAATAACAATAATAATAATTCATGCCTTGGCATTCTCAGCAGCTTTCGCCAATTACAGAGGCATCGGCCCAGCCATGATTTTTTATTACGCCTGCGCGTGTGGAGCGACTTAAGCTGTTCGTCTGTCAGCATTCGCCAAGGAGTGAGGAAAAGTACGAAAACCTCACTCTGAGAGCAGTCCGTCGGGTTCGAACCGAGGACCCCACGACTGGTAGTCAAGCGTGCAAGCCACTAGACCATCAACCGGGCACAGCATTTAACTACTAAAACGTAGCAATTGATTACAATTTCAACGAAAAAGAACAAAATATATATACACATAATTTTTATTAATAATTGGTTGGCCGCTCGTATTGGTTACTCATTCCTTTACTCCTCGCAGCATCGATTCCAGCAAGTGATCGATTTCCTCTTGAAGTGTTGTGTCCCAAGCATTCTGTAATTCGTGTTGAAGAGCTTTCAGTGTTTGCGAAAGATGCAGTGAGTTCCTCAGTCTTCTCTCTCTAATATCCCAAGCATGCTCAATGGGCGAAAGATATGAGATCGGGGTGGCCACGGCAAGAGATTAATATTAGCCTCTGCAAAATGGCCTATAGAACGTGTCGCAATATGGGGACGAGCATTATCCTGCTGGGAAAGTGGGTCTTCTAATTTGCCGAAGGAATGGAAGAATATGGGCGGAAGAGGGTGTTCTATAAGCTCATCCACATATTGCGGAGCGTTCATATTGCCTCGAATGAATACCAAACGAGATCGACTCTCATTAGTTATAGCACCCAAATAGCATAATCCCCACAGTTTTCATTCAACATTGTGACGTTCTACACGTCTTCGTTTGACCCTCATACGGCCATCATGCATTTTCAAACAGAATTGGAATTCATCTCTAAAAACCACCCTACTACTCCACGTTCCAGTGCAGTCGCAACCTACACCACTTCAAACGTTGCTGTCGGTGTTGAGCAGTTAGTGGCAATACAATATATGGCCGATATGAATCAAGTCAAACGTTCTGATTCTGAGGTAACCCGTTCCAAGTGTTATAGAGCGATCTTCATTAGCAAACCATTGACGGGCACTTGATCTGATACTGGAGAATCGGTCTCTTCTTGCCGTAAGTCATAATAAATCGAAGATGGTGGTCGTGAAACCCATTAATTCTTCTCTGCCTCATGGTTTTCTTCTGTGGCGTTTCTAACCTTTCCTAATCCATGCCAGACAACAGCGTATTTATAATTAATTTATAATTTCTCTGTGTAAAAAACCAGCTTCGCGCAAACCAACAAGACGACCATAATGGAATTCATTTAATGGGCGATGATTTCCATGTTGGCGCACTCTAGGCATCATCATACCTTCAAAACAAACAATCACAAGCAAAAAAAAGTACTGCCCAATATCTCACAAACTATACACCTGAGAAGACAGCAAAAAAAAATGAAAAAGATAAGCCACTTGATCAATGTTTCTGAAATTTTAATCGATTGCTACCTTTGAGTAGTTATACGTTTTTACCAAGTTTGGTCAAAAAACTCTTACCTGTGCATACAAGCAGGTAGACAACGGCATAGATAGGTATATACTCGTGTAAGCCGTGGTTTACATGTCAGTGTGAGGAACATACCAAATTGTGATGGAATCCATATAGTACTTAGAATAGGTAGCCTCTTGTAGTACCTTTAGGTAGAGCACATGGTTTAGAAAGAGTTGAAATTGTTTAACTTTTCATAAATAAGTTATCAGTGTGGGAATAAAATGTCAATTCGGGACTGTGTTATGTCATATGGGATTTTAGCATGGAACTCTCATGACATTGTACTATCTACCTTTATTACAAAGTTTTAGACATGATTAGTCTATTTTACCCATACTAATAATAATAATAATTTCTACATTTGTTTTCACGAGTAGCGATCTTAACTCTACAAAGGGATTAAACTTTTAGAACCGATAAACATATGCACACCGGTTAAATTACTAAAATTAAACTACTGGGATATTGTTAGAATCGCGCAATATAAAGGTGCGTATTCATTTGAGCAATTTTGCGCTCAAATATCTGCGCAAACAATTTACGCGTACATATGTTCGTTCGCGAAAACTTTTTTAATTTATATTTATGCCGGCAAATACCTGCTCACACGCTACGCATACACTTGAGCGCTTTTGCTTATACGCACCTTTAAGGTGCGAACGATTTACGCGCAAAAATGCTCAAGTGTATACGTAGCGAAATAGTGCGTGAGCAGACATTTGCATACATAAATATAAGTTAAAAAAGTTTTCCCGAACGAACATAAGTACGCGTAAATTGTTTGCGCAGATATTTGAACGCAAAATTGCTCAAATGAATACGCACCTTCAGAGGCTAACTAAAAATGTTAATAGTCAAAGAAGTCATTATCAAATATATGGGATACCGCTTAAATCCACGCTACTTCGAAGTTCAAAGTAGTTTGGTATAAATTACACATACATATGTAACGGTGCAATTTCTCACGAGGTTTTGCGATTCGAGAATTTGGCGAACGCGCTTTTTACATCTTCTATCATAAATACGTTATAAATCGGCAAATACATTTAAGTGTCTTTTCTGGTTAAACTTTTCCCCATTTGATGTGAAAGAAGAAAACCGAAAGAAGTGACGAAAACTATACAACCAGCAAAACCCCTCTACGCCGGCAATGCAATCCTGAAGCTTTCTATTAATTCGAGATGCGAGGGACGATATAATCGTTCTAAGCGGTAAGTGAGGGCGTCTGAAAAATACATAGATGCTGTAAATTTTCCTAACATAAAATGTTATTGAGCATATTTGAGTAAAATTAGAGAGGAGAACGTAACTCCATTTTATTGCATTAAAAGCATTCTCTTTCTACTAGAACTGCATTTATTTATTATTAAAAACTAAACGCAATCTAAAATAAATACAAAATAAATAGCATGATTCACTATTAATTTAAGAAATAAACAATATTTTAATAAATGTTGTTAAATATGCTTTTGAAATACAATTCGTATATGTATAGAGTGTGTGTCACGACGAGCTTCCACTAAAAGTTTATGGAGAAGTAAATAAAAGCAAGATTTAACATTTCTTAGAGTAAGCCTGTGGGCGTCGGTCAGTTCAACTAAAATACAACGTCAAACCAACTAGCTGTCTGGTTCTCCGATAACCGCCTGGAAATTAACATCTCAACGAGTATATGTATAACCAATTCAGTTATATTTACTTATACTTACCGCAATCAAGATATCCCACGCTGTAATACGGTTAGGGCCGTTTGTACCAATCAAGTTCAAGGGCGGTTCAACCGTGAACTTCGTTCTAGAGAGAATTATTCGTTGTACCAACAAAATTGATCGGCGTTCAAACGCTTCGTTTTGGTTCAAGCTGAACCGCAACTTTTGACCGTTCAAGCCAGTTCAAGCTATAGAACTGTTATTTTTCATTTCTTTCGTTTCTTTCTTGTATCTTTTTAATCAAATATTTGACGCTCTTTCCAAGTTATCGAATAGACTTCTTGAATAACTTTAGTGAAGAAGAACAAGATTTTCTGGAACAAATTTCGTACATAAATTTGTTTAAATAGAAGAAAAAGACAAAATTTTATGTAAGGCGAAAATCATTTTGACAAATAATAATGTCAATTTATTGGGATCATACAAAATACATTTCATATTTCCCAAAAAGACCAAACCATCATAATAGTGCTCTTCCTCTGGCCTTGAACCACGTCCAAATTTAGTTGGTTTTAGCCAAAAGTATAGCTTTTGATTTGGCAAATGTTAAATTTATCCTTCGCTCCTTTTATACAATGTTTGTCTTCAACCACATCCTCTTTTTTCGTAACAAGTTACCATCACCTTTATATCTAATTCTTATCTGATTTTAGTGATGAAAACAACAAAAATAATTGTTATTCACTTATATAATTAAAATTGAAATAGATTTTAATCCAAGTCTCTCAACCTCTCGCCAATTGCGACTGGCAATTAGCTGTCAAAATGACAGCATACGATAGATTTCACTACCTATAACAGGAAAGTTACCAGGATCAATTGAACTTTAGTCTACTACGCATGGCACAACGCTTTTTCGCTTGAACAGAGTTCACCGGTGATCGGTGGTTCAGTTGAACGGTCTGTTGAACTACTTATGGTACAACCCGCCCTAAAGGATCTAGATGTAATTTTCAATGCCAAATTAACTTTTGCAACTCATATCACCACCATTACTGCAGCTGCCGCTAAAACATTAGAATTTTTAATAGGAAACGTGCGTCACTTTTCTATATCGTCTATTATATTGTACCTATATATTATGCGTACATACGCTCAAAACTCTTATATGCATCAGTAATATGGTCTCCTATTTACAACATTTACTCAGATATGTTGCAAAGAATACAAAGAAAGTTTTTAAAATACCTATATTTTAGACCATATGTGGGCAATAACCGACGCGCGGGCCGGATCTTGCCCGCTGTAAGATTTGATTCGGCCTGCGAGACATTTTGAAAAACCTCACTGGCGGCACAACAAAAGATTATAGCTTCTCAAATGTTCTACACTAGACGATCCTAGATCATTCCTTCATTTTGCCTATATAAGCGGGTGGATGGCTCGAGCTTTAGTTCAGTTCTATTTGAGCTTCCTAGGTGCCCAATGAGAACAAGTCGGTTACATTTACGTGAATTTAACGTTGTATTGGTTGAAATAACGTTAAATTCACGTAAATGTAATCACTTGTTCTCATTGGGTGATAACTTCGGCAAGCGATATCCTAGCGAACTACTAGTGCCGTCAATTTGCTTTGTGACTTTGTGTGCATCTTGAGTGCTTACTAATTATATTTTGTTATTAAGTTTATCGAACAAAAAGTAAACGAAAATGATCTCTGGTGGAAAGAAACGAAAAGTAGATGTTGAGGGTCGCCACCTTCAAGAAAAATGGACTGAAGATTTTTTTATCTTGCACAATGGTAAGCCTATTTGTTTGCTGTGTAATGAATCCATTTCAGTGATGAAAGAATTCAATATAAAGAGGCATTACTCAACTAAGCATCCTATGTTACACTGACAGAACAAATAAGAAAAGACAAAATCCAGAAGCTTACCGCAAATTTGGAAAAACAGCAGCAAATGTTTCATAAACAAAGAACACAACTTAATAATGTTGTACAAGCTAGTTTTATAGTTAGTTCAAAATTGGCAAAGTCATTAAAACCATTTGCCGAAGGAACATTTATCAAGGAGTGTATGTTAGAAGTTTGCAGTGTTTTGTGCCCTGAAAAGAAAAACGAATTTGAAAAAATTAGTTTGTCAAGACGAACTGTTACCCGACGTATAGAAATAATGGCTAATGATATAAAAACAACTTTGACTGACCGTATGGCTAGTTTTGAATCATTTTCCATAGCATTAGACGAGAGCACCGATTTGTCTGACACAGCTCAACTGGCTATATTTATTCGAGGTGTTGATAAAGAGTTCACTGTTACTGAGGAATTGCTTGCTTTACAGCCGTTAAAAGGAACCACTACAGGAGATGACATTTTTAATGAAGTTGAAAAGGTATTCACAAGTTTTGATTTGCCATGGTCAAAATTAGTTGGTGTATGCACAGATGGCGCTCTTTCTATAGTCGGCTTACTTTAAGGTTTCAATCGGAATTTGTATGAAAAAGCAACTGAATTAAATGTGCAAAAAGATGATTTGATTGTCCTTCATTGCACTATGCACCAACAGAACTTGTGTTCTAAGTCCATTCGACTCCAGAATGTTATGAATGTGGCAGTAAAAACCATCAATTTTATTCGATCCCGAGAGCTTAACCATCGTCAGTTCAAGGCGTTTCTGGATGAAATATCAGCTGAATTTGACGACGTAACATATTATTGTGAAGTCAGATGGTTAAGCAAAGGAAAAATGCTGAAACGGTTTTACGAGCTTAGAAATGAGATAGCAGATTTTATGCCAAATAAAAGATCAATCACTATTCTGAATTGAGTGACCCAAAATGGATATGTGACTTAGCATTTCTGGTCGACCTTACAGGCCATTTGAATCCGCCATTGAAATCCGCTTGTGGGAGGTACAGTTGCTGTCTGGTAACAGTTACCATTTTACAACGCTCTCTGCGTATGAAAATACTGCTTGTGCTCAATATGCTGAAGAACTCAAGTTACTGTCTTAGCAATTTTCGAACAGATCGAGCTTCAAGAAAACTCACTCCTAAAATCTAAATTTGAAGACGTGGAGTTGTGCGATTTCTACAAAAAATACCTCGAAGAAGACCATTTTCCGGAGCTTAGAAAATTCACAAGAAGATTGATTTGTGCGTTTGGCAGTACTTATAAATGCGAACAGTTCTTTTCAATGATGAAAGTTAATAAACCAAAACATCGTACAAGGCTGACTGACGATAATTTGGAAAATTCTTTACGTCTTTGTATCAGTGAAATTCATCCAAACATCGATGGATTAGCTTCCCAAGTTCAAGCTCAAGGGTCTCATTGATTTCGTTGTCGCTATTTAACTTTCGTAGTTTGTAATAATTCCAAATTTCACTATTTAATTATAACGTTGTACTTACTTTTTTTCATTTCATTTAGGTATTATTTCATGTCTGATATCTATCGCTAAAAGTTATGAACACTACTTTTAAACGCGGCTCACGAACGTATTTGCACACTAAAGTTTGGCCCATAACATGTCAAATGTTGCCCATACTTGTTTTAGACGATATAGGACATACCCACCTCAGGGTTTCGACCACGGATTGTTACTGGAAACGTTTAATTTTGAATCATTAGAAATTCGTCGAAAGAAAGCAGACAAGAAACTTCTTTACCACCTGCTGCACTCTGCTTATACATTTTATTTTTTGTGTTGGCTATTAAAACCAAAGTCCATTTCAAAGCACATAAATAATAAATACGATGCGTCCTGCTGTGTTAACTGGGCTAATTATGCGTGCGCGATCACAAGTAATGGCTTGGAAATTCAGGTTCTTCCATCTTTGTAGATTACACATGAAAAAGGGAGTGAAGGTAGTGGAACTATTGTTCTGCATACAAGTACATATTATGAGTTCCTTTTATGCGAAGAACAAAAGATTTGACTGTACGAAACGAATTAATTCCTACTTTTCGAAGAAGCGCAATAACTCCCTCGGTAACTTGTGTAATTACTTATCGTACAAACGTGTTCGTTCTGTTGCCCCTGGTTTACCTTTCATCGTGCATGTAAAACGTAATTACATCGACTCCATGTCGCGTCGGTGCGGTAAATTTAAAGTTCATCGATATAAGGAAGCGATCACTTGTATAGGTGCTCTCGTAGCGAGAGAAAGGCTACGGCGGCAGCGCAGCAACCCGATCGGCGGCAGTAACATCAGCAACACAGTAATGACAATAAACAAGAATCCGCTGGCAAATGTCAAAGCGTGCCTCTTTACTGCTGCAATTGTTCCGTTAATTTATGTGCGCTAAAATGGAAAGCCCTGCAATGTATTATTTAAGCCGTTTCAAGAAACCGGGATATGTACCTATTTCACGGGTTAATTTCCCACAATAGTTCGAACCGCTGCGGTGGAATAAATCATGCCAGATTTGTTGTTCGAAACCGATGCTGTTTAATTCAGGAGAGTTTCCATTACATGGTCTCGCCCGGGACATAATAACGTTGGACCCCTTCATAGGAATTAACATCGTTATTTATGTCCGCGGAACTATAAGCTGGGGAAGGTGTTTCCTGTTATGTCTTCATAGATATCAAATAATTATTGAATTGTTGGCAAATCGTCACTTATTATTAAGCCCAACCATAAATGATTCATTATTTACACGAAAAAAGAATGCTACATTAATTATTGCAACAATTTGGTATGAAGTGAAATTATACGAAAAACTGTACACGTTGATTGGCGCTACCATTGCATTATCTGTGTACCAAAATTCTTTGGAGCGGTTCTGCAGTTGCACATTTTCAATTGTCAATGTTAGTTTGTCAATATCAGAAATAGCCGTAGTGTACTATTTTCCATAACTTTTTTACAATTTTACAATTTACAATAGTGTATCTAGACTTGTGTGAAAGACCGGCTTGTGGTGATCTCCTTTGGTAATTTTTTAGCCATTTTGTAACACTTCTCGGTTATTTATCCGCTAATTTTCGGGAGGTCAGTCTAAATACTCGCCTGATGCTAATGGAACCACCCCCGTGTTCCAGATAACCCGACCTGCTCTTTGACCGACGAGCCACCGCTTGAAAACAATCCTTTTGTTCGGTAGACTGAGAAAAAATTTAATAATCTTAAATAAAAATACAATTATCGTAAGTAAAAAGTTCAGCTGGATAGGGGACAAAAGCACAGATTACTTAGCACTAGTAAAAAAGAGATCCTAAACACTGATACTAACAAGAAGCAATCTAAGTTACTTACGGTCTGCTTCATACCGGTAACTTATGAAGTTACTTATGATAATTAAACTGAAGTAGTAAACCAAAGAATATATGCAGTTGCGGTAAGTAAAAGATTTACTCATGTCATGTAGATGTATTGCTATGAGTGAACTATTCTATAATGGCTATCACACTTTCATTATTAACCTCAATTAATGCAAGCTATTTGGATTACTTGTGATAAGGAAATAGTATCATGAATGCACGTTCACTAAATACCTGATATATAAAAGGTAATGGTTTGCTATAAATATTCAATATACTTACCTTAAATTTGTTGTTCAACTTATGGGTAGTGCAGGAAACGAGGAAGTTTAGTGAATATTTAATATAAATTTAAATAAAAAGCAGTATTATTAGTATAGCTTTATTTTGTATAGGACAAACACAGTGACTACCTGATATGAATGAAAGATATTGGTTTCACTTTAACAACAGTTTTTTTTTTAACAATTTACAACGTAATGACTCATAAAATATATTCCTTAATAATGAAAAAATGAACAACGCAATAATAAAAGATAAGGTAAATGGGGCCTCCTTGAAACGTTATTTAGTTATTGAAATTATTGAAATCCAAACAAAGGACAAAGAGAAATATGGCTTTGAAGTTACAACTAATAACAAACAAAGAAATAATATACCTAGGCGGTAAACTTGCCGTTGCTGTTGGTTCTTTGCACTGGGCGTTGTCTCGGCGAGTTGATCCTCTGTCGACGTACGTGGAGGTTATGTCCGGTGATCGCCTCGAAAACGGCTTCTTCGTAACTGCAGATGGCACTTGGACTGTCGGATCACTAGCAACGGCATGCACACTTTAACTTCACCAGTGAGCGCAGATATCATCACAATGATGAGGAATTCAAATATCCCACCACGTGGTTTAAAACTGCAATTTTGGAACATCCGATTGCTTATAGGCTCGGTACTTCTTCTTTCGCTGGGATTCTTTATACGGATGGAGGCTTGAGTTAACCCACCCGGTATTTTTAATATATTTGCGTTCCAACTGGCGTACAATAGCCGCACTCCTTGGCCACTCTTTTTCGATGACCTTTTCCCACCTCCGTAACTCTTACATGACGCTAATCCGCGCTTGCGCGCGTAGCAGTCTCGGGGACTATTTTATTACTCCGCCGCATTAGCCAATCAGGAATAGTAAAACAATCAAGGGGTGGCAGCAAAACTCAAATAATCATAGTTGTGGCAAGTTGTTACCTATTTAAGAAAATACATGAGTTTAATAGCGATCAGCATTGTTGTTACTTCTACTAACCATGTGCTGTAGTCATAAGTAATGCGTTACTTAGCACAAATTCGTCAGGTGCGCTGTGTAATAGCCGTTAATAAAAGCACTATTTACAGTAACAACTTGCATTTAGGAAACTGGGTTTAGTTTTATGGAGTATTAATTAATGAGAATAGTTCCAAGTAAAACTTTTCTATTGTAAATAATTTTTTATCAAGTAAACAGTTTACTTAGACCATTTTTCTCTGTGTAGCGATTAGCTTGAGTGATAATAGCCAAAGATGTTTTCACAACGATGTTCTTTCTCAATCAGTTGAAACAAGGCCGTTATTTGCTTAAGGATTGTCTAAAGAAATGATATCAAAATAACAAAATTATTAAAATGTCGTGTAAAAATTTTACCAAAAAATAACTTTAAAATTATGATAACGCTAAACCTAAACACAGTGAAATTTTACTATACAAAATTATGAATCAAGGCACAGTGAGAGAGAACGAGATACGGTATTTAAGTCTTTTACAATGGTTAGTTCTTTAAGCGGAATTTTGATTCGACTTACCAACCTGCGTGTAAGTTTATTCTTTTCGTAATACGAAATATTAAGGCACAATAATTTTATATAACCTCAAAAAGGATTTGTTCGGACGGTTTTAACACATAAACACAAACACTTTGCAAGAAAAGCTTTTGGTTTCCGTTCTTGAATTTTCAAACTTGGGAAAATTACAGAATCTAACAAAAGAAGATTGAATTTTTATTTTTAATTTGGATTCGCCCGGTAACGAAGGGTATCGCGAGCTTTTCAAAATCTGATTCGGTCTCCGCGTACTAATTAACTCCTTCGAAACAACAATGTCATGAATTTTATAAACTATTTCACGCCATTATCTCGCGCTGCCGCTACTCGTTCCACTTCTCTCTACAAGAGGGCGCAACAATACCGTTTTGCGTTGCTTTTCCGAACTTCAAACCCCTTTCGGACCATGTCGTGGGATCCGCTGATCGGCATTATTGCATACAATGGACAAAGGGAAGAATAACGATAACGAAACTTTAAACAAAATAGACTGTCATTTACTGTGGGGAACAGCAGATACCACAGTACTTTTCAACAACTTAATAATAAAATGAATTTAAATACTTTAGCATTATACCAGATGGAATTTCGAATTCTTACAATTCACCTCAATTGAAAGTCTTATACCCTGTCTTTACACGAAGTCTCGAAAGTTTAAATATTGAGTTAGTTAATACGCATTTTTATCCCACTCTTCTCCTAAAACTTTGTTTATTTTGTATATGTAAGTGTTTTGCCAAAAAGCAGTGTAACAAAGTTCCAATTTCCAACACTGTTTTTCCACAATGTGACACTGTTTGCGGTGATATCTATTTTATGTGAGGTTGGTAGTGCAACTCTGGTTTGACATTTCACATTTGACATGTTTGCATAGGTTTTTGCATAAAATTGCGCATGATACAAGAATTTTGTCACAAACATGAAAATATTAAAATTCCCTTCATACATAACAAACTCCATTTTAAATGATAAATAAACGTAAATTAATGGGAAATGGAAAAAATAGTATAAAATACATATTAAATTGATACTCGTACCAAAATCTTCATATTACCTAAAAGCATAGCCAAACTAGGTGGTCTTTGAAGGTTCGGGGAAGGCGTAGTTGGAAATTTCGTTATTGGACATTTCTTTGGTGGATGAGTAAATGGTCAAATCTATTTGGATTTCCTTCAGAATAGATTAGCATTACATTTTGAAATTGTACTTCTGGACATACGCCAAACAATGTGGTTTTTACACGGTAGGGCTCCGTTACATAACACTGCGTTTTACACTGCGTTACACTCATTTTAACATAACCACTTCAATACAACGCTTCCCAACAGGTGAGTTAGAAGAGGAGGATCAATCATATGGCCAGCTTGATCCTCGGACTTGACAATCATTTTAATGAGAAAATTAAGGATCCGAATTTTGATTCACCTTGTATACCAGAATTTTGTTTTGTTAAATTTTCAAACCAGCGAAAATAGAGGACATAACCAAAACTATGGTGCGAAAAACGTGATATGATTTTTTCCTTACCAGAACTAGCTCTCTTTACACTTTAATACGTAGAAACGGTCATAACTTATTTAAGCACTTATAATGGATGTCTGTATACCGATTTTACAAAAGCATTTTGAGTTTACTCTTACCACTTGTCTGCTAGGTGTAGCGACTGATTTCATTCACTATCTATCATAACAGGACCTTGTATGTTGCATACAACGCTTTAGACCAAACCGTCACTGCCCATTCCGGTTGTTACCGCAAAGATCTAATCTTGGCCCTTTACTATTTAATATATATTTAAACGAACTGATAGACTGCAGAGTTGCTGCGTACGCTGATGATTTAAAGATTTTTGCTCGGATTAATTCAGTGTCTGATTGTTTAAAGCTTCAAAAGAATCTTGGCACAATCAGCAACTAGTGCGCCAGAAATAAAATAGGTACTAACGAACATAAATAAGTGTGCGATTGTCTCGTATTCAAGATGTGGAAATGTAGTGTATTATCCTTATCTCATAAGTCATACTCCTGTGCCCAGATTATCCCAAATTAAGGACTTGGGAGTACTATTTGACTCGCATTTGACTTTCAGTAATCACGTGCTGGAGATTTGTAATTCTGCATCCAAGGCTTTGGGATTTCTGACGCGCACATGCAGGAAATTTACGGAGACACAAGCGTTAATTACACTTTACTGCATCCTGGTTAGACCAAAATTGGAGTACGCTTGCATAATATGGTACCCCTACTACCTTTATCAACAACTCTCGCTTGAGAAGGTACAGAAGCGTTTTTTAAAGATCCTCTCCTACAAACTGGACGGAGTCTACCCTCCACGAGGATCTGATTATGAAGAACTTTTATTAAGACATAATTTTAATTCGTTAACTCAACGCAGAGAATAAAACTGCGCAAAATTTTTAATTAAAGATGTGGCCAATCAAATCGACTCTCCTGAGTTGTTAATCGCGAATCAATTTTAATGTGCCAACTTACGCAGCTCGTTCAGTTGATACTTTTGCTATACCTGTGTGTAAAACAAACGTCTTGCGAAAAGCTCCTTTAACGCATATGGCTAAGAACGCTGACAACTTGTACGAGGGTTCATTTATTTTTAAACAGAAGTAATGCGTGCACTTCTTTTTAATTATCGTAATATCTTTCACCTCGTTTTTGTATTTTCATTTACTGTGGTAGATTCATTGATATTTTTTCTTTCTCTATTTTTGTTAATGGTATTAGTTAGTTCTTAATTAGGTTTCCTTATTGGAAATATATTGCACAATAAACGGTATTTTTATTATTATTATTAATAAATCTGGCGAACCCTATAGGAGAAGGCTCGCAGAAGTATACAGAATTTATAAACTCAAAGAAAAGTATAGCATTCTGTTAAAAAGAATATAAGTTACCTATGTCTGGCACGGCTTTATAAAACACGTCGTATATGTGTACTTAATTTTAAAATATGAAGCTATAGAATACCTACCTTTTGCCGATATTTTTCTTAATAACTTTTTATGTTAAATATATCAAGCTTCCACACACTAATGCGCCACTTTGTATGTATATTTCCTTTATTGCTTCTCTTGACGTGTTACTTTTGTTGATAAATAAAGATCACTAGCCTAATTTTCTCAAATTTAAAATAGAGAGTGCATGACAAATACGTGTTATTAATGACAGAATTCAGAGTAATGTCTTACAAGAAGAATTTTTGAGATTATGTGAAACCATTACTTTTAACCTATACTAATATGCGTTCGAAGAACAAATTAGGATTAAAGTTGTAATTAATATTATAAGTTTTGGAGATCTACATGATTATGTGCCATGTTTACTCAATGTGCTCAAATAACCAGTTGCTCATTAATTACGAAAAGACGCAAATTGTTGAATTTACTTTTAACAAACGCGGACGCCGGGAACGGATTAGGGCATTCAACTTAGCGAAATAGACATACAGAGTAAGGCAGCAGCGGAATTTCTTGGATTGGTAGTTGATACCCACCTTTTGTGGTCTGACCATTTGGCGATCGTAGCTTCAAAGTTAAATAAATGGTATTATATTATTCAGAATTTAAAATCGACACTAGGCCCCAATTCTTTATTAAGTGTCTATTACGGTTTGGTATATCCAATCTTGTCATATATGATAGTGATCTGGGGACAGGCATGCAATACGCACGGCCTGCAGCGCATATTTATAATTCAAAAAAGAATAATTAGAACAATGTATCATCTACATCCTCAAACTACATGTAGAGACATTTTTAGAGAGAAACACATACTAACACTGACCTCAATCTATTTCTATAAATTATTAATTTTTACATATGATAGTAAAAACAAATTGCAGACATCTGGTATGATTCATAATATGATAATTTAGAAATCGAGACATTTTAGGGTACATTTGGCAAAAACGGAAGTTTTCAAAAAATCCCTTTTTCCGCTGGTCCCTATTACTTTAAATCTTCTCCCTGATGACGTGAAACAAAAGCCAGAGTAGATCTTTATTCAAGCAGCCGGCTCAGAGCTCATCTCTGTGCTAAATGCCCTTACAGCGTAAATGAATATTTGCTGGGCTAGCTGTGTTTTAATGCTATTTTTATAACCTGCCTTTCTTATATTTTTTTATATTTCGTGACTATTCTTATTATCTTTACTTTTTTATTTTATTTATGACTAATTATGTATGTATGTATATGTGTTCTATGTATGTTGACACTGCCAATATCTGTAAAGATCTAAAGGCAATAAAGATATATTATTATATTATATAATTTGTAAAAGTTAAGTATATAAATAAATATATAATATAAATGCCGTCAAATTTAGTGAAAAGTCTACTTCTTGTTACTATCTTTACATTTAAAATTTAAGTATTCTGTTTCAGATAATTATTTTATGTTTGGTCACCTCCTTGATGTGCTACTGTTGTAGAGTTATGACTGTAAACAAAAAATTAATTTGTATTTACGACGTTCTATTTAAAACAAAAGGGAGTCGCAGAATACTAGAATAATTACATGTTACACATAGAGAAGTTCCAAGAACGAGTTAGGAAATAGTTTCTCCCTGGAAATACTGGAAAGTCGATTCTTTGAGAGTACATTCATGCACACCACGTACTTCTCTTCACCATTTTAAAATACATGAAAGGGATATACGGTTACGGGCGCACTTTCAGCGCCTCGACTTCCATAAAGATTGAATTCTTTATAGAAGGTGTGTCCTAATTGTACTCGAAACATTACACATTTACGAGCGATGTTCCGAGCTCCTAGATCCTGGCCGTGCGCTCACTTTACACAAGTTACGTGTCCTGAAATGTTTATGAAGTGAGGAATATCTAAGACGAGGGAGCAATAGGCGGAATTAAATCTCTAAATAAGTAATCGAGGACAGCGCCAACGGATCCAGAATTGGATGGACTCTTTTTTACATATGTATGTCAATGGTCTTGCCCGAATGATCGGCTCGAATTGAACGGTTGTTTTATTTAACTAAGCGAATGAGATAGTGTCGTGTTGCTGTGCGTACGGTGTTCCTGTTGACGTTTTAGTGATTTATTTGTTGGCAAACAAAATTCGATGTTTTTTTCGTTTGCAATGTTTAGTAGTTTGTAGCTTTTATTTGTGCAAATTCTGAAAAATAAGCACAGGGTTGGTTTAAACTGATCCACTAACTTTAAAATAGCCAGATTTTTGAAGAACACAACACAATATAAAAACATATAGAACACACAGACTTACATAAGAGAAAAGGATAGTTTACCCTGCTGATTAAGCATCTTTTATGAAAACACATGTGGTTTATGCTCTAAAACTCCCTTCTTTGCATTGTTACATATGACACAAATAATAAATCAGTGAAACGAGGCTTAACGACTCAGCTGCAAATGCAGAGCTATTCTAAAGTTCCTAATCTTGATCATCTTCTAACTTTCCAACTGCTAATAATATCCACTTCAACTTCCGCAGGAATGATTTTGTTAAACTGTACGAGAACTTATTGAATGTAGATGGGTTTTCCTTGTTATCTTTTGTGATACTATTTACAATGCTTGTAATTTCTCAGTCCCGAATAGCACTTAATCTAAATCTAAAATCCTCAGTGGTTTAGTTAGTAAGTTAGTTACCAAGCTAATAAGTGATAGCATTCGCATGGTTCGATTAATCGCCCCGTTCACTGCGACTACTAGGGTTCTATTGTAAAGTGGATGTTATCTTACAGCCCATCCAACAAGTTCAAGCTCTTAAGGTAGCTCAGTATCTTGCTGAATGGAATATATCTAATTCTTGTAGTAGTAGGACAGTGGCAGCAAATATGATCACTGTCTTCACGTCTTCTAAACATAATCAGCATTCAATCTCATCAGAGACCCCGATCCTGTGTAGCTGCTTTCTCAGTTTACAGTGACCTGTAAAGACAGAAACAATCCCCTTGACATTTTTGCAGTTTCTTGGTTCTGGTATGACTAGGTCTGATATATTCTTTCACATGCACCAAACCAGGACAGTTGTACCAATACTGGAACATTTTCTGGTTTGCCCAAAATTTGATATGCTGCTTAGCTACCGTAGGTGCTATGCCATTGGCAGGTTCTGGTCCTTCAAATTGTTCGCAGATCGTTTTGCAAAGGAGACTGCTTACCATTTCAAGAAATTAGTGAGTGTAGGTATACAAATTAGGGATAGATTAGTAGCCGGCTCCAA
>RXPK01003953.1:0-22251 GCA_004143645.1 Protaetia brevitarsis | reverse complement strand
GATTGTTTTTTTAGCGGAAATTAATTAATTAATTAAATTGCTGTTGCAAATTGCATTTTGTAATATATTTTGTTTTTTTTTTTTGGGTTTAGTGGAGTTTTGATCAGATAATAAACTCTTAATTATATACTATTTTGTACGAACATTTTGACTTTATTGTAGGTCTTTTCAAATACTAAAAATTTTAAAACTATTTTTTTATTATTGAATATCTAATAATAAAAAAAATTAGTCTCCAAAGATAGTTTTGCCAAGATATATACAATAGCTTTGCCCCTGCATATGAGAAACGATTAATAACTTAAATGATTTAAACGTAATTGTAAAAATTTTTTAATTGATAAGTGCTGTACTCTTTTATGAGGAATTTTTATCATATGTAATGTATTTATGCTGTATATTTTTGTGTTTCTTGACTTTTTGCTTATATCACGCATGTGATCGGACAGCAAATAAATAAATATTATTATTGTAATAATATAAAACATATACAGGATGTCCCACCGAACTGGGTCATTACAATTTTTCGAATTTCTAGTAAGAATTCGACCTTCAAACTAGCATAGTAGTATTGTCTTTTTTAATTTTTAATGTAATGTGTTGTATATGAGAACTTGCACATAGTATACGCTTGTTGTTAGAATATGTTCTTTATTTTAAACTACAATAAACTTAACAGTATCAAACTACTTATTTTTTATATATTCCTTTTAGGCTGAAATCTACCGATGTCTCCCTGTTTGTAGTTGTTACCTATTAACAAATTTAAATTTAAATTTTAGCTGTTCAATTTATGTAAAGTAAAATGCTAGAATAAAGTGAACATGAATCTAACACATAAAACCCTAACAAAATGGTTATAAACATATATCATTGCCCCATATACATACCTGTATATGGGGCAATGATGATTTATGTTTTAAAATCTATTGGAAGACATCACAAACAAGCCAACGTATAACTTTTATTTTAGTTGTTTATATATCCAAGTACCATTCAAAGTGATGTGTTTAATTTTGAAAGGAAGTGTCACAAGATTAACTAAAATGTCAAAAATATTATGTATAAAATTTTAGATAGGGTAGGCGCATCTGTAGGTCATTTCTGCTGTTTTGTATTATCTTTTTGAAAATGTATCATTTCCAAAAATATTTTCTAGTTTAATACTCGTCTTTGCACTCATTTTAGTATTATTGAAAAATTGAAATCTGATTCATGTTTGGTTAATTAATTTCATATCTTTCTTTTTTAAAGCTGTTAAGTTTGTTATTTATGGTTTATAATACATTTTTTTTAAGGGCACTGTTTTGTTTGTCCAATTGTTATACTCCTTCAACAATCACCAAAGGATTTATCAACGACATGTGGAATTGTTGTAGGGACGTTTTAGTTTTTAAGGGTAATTTTATTTTTATATGCCACATTGAAAATTTGTGAAGGTCAATAGGGATATCTATAAATTTATTTAACCATGTTATTAAGTTCATTAGATTTTGTTGAATTATTATAATTGGTATGACCTTTGTTTTTCATAACTCTTTAATAAAATTTTCGGATATTATTTCTAGTTTGTATTTAGGGACCTTAACAACTTTAAACCATGGTCAACAAGTGCAATTGATTACAGTTTTTTGTATGTGTAACTAACTGTAATTAACACTGGAATCTAACATTATCTGCATGAAGATATTGATTTATTGTACCATTTTTGTGTAAAATGTTTTTTTCTCTATTTTTTAAATATAGTTTTTTGAATAACCTTAAAATTTAGATGTACACAAAAAAAAGATTAATCTCAGAATTCATTCGCGTTAAAGTTAAAATATATATAGGTATATATAAGAGATTTTTTAATAGTAATATACTAACATTAATAATATTTATTTTTAACAACCTTTGTTTAAGTATTTTTAAATTTTATCGGTTGTATAAGAGTTTTTTATATTGCTTACCATTGCACTTCCTGTCTCTCATTACCCTTTTGATTTTCCTTTAGTATCCGACAGAGCATTTCAACTTTGAAGTCTATTATATCAAACAGTCAATAAACATTGCCAGTATAGAGAATTATATGCCTCCCACTTACATTAACACTTATCTTTAGTGCCAAATAGAATCATTTCAACCCATTGTATTTTGTTTCTTAAAGCCAGATTCTTACTTAAAACTTACCTTGAATTCTTTGGGTAGAAACATAGAGCCATTCTATGAATACCGAACCGGATAAAAGGATATACCAACATGTTGATAATTCGCCGGTACTGAAACAATAAGCAAATTATATATAATAATTATAACTAAAGAAAAATAATTAAACCAATGAATTAAAGTTACAAATACTCTCTCTCCTCTCTCAACGAGCTGACATACAGATTGGAATCTATTTATTCGATCAGGGGGTAAATTAAATACAAATTTTACCAATAATATAAATGTTCTTACATATTTGTGTTGTAAAATAATAAATATTCTTACTATAGTACTTTGATGCTCTAATTTATTATCGTTTAAGTGTTATATTTTTTATTTGTCTGTAATTTTTAATTAAAGTTACACTAATCTTTAGCTTTATTTGTATACTTACTGTATTAATCAAAACAAAAACATCAAAATATATCGTCAACATCATACAGATTTTCATTTATAAAATAGTTAAAAACCCAAAATTTTGACGTCATAAAATCACAAAAAAATTTAACAGAAAAGAAATAAAAAATAAATTAATAATTAATAATAATTAGGCAACCAGATAATCAGTTTGCGTATTTCTCAAGGTTACATGAATTGTATTTATTTTAAAAAGTTAATATTTAGTTTCTTTGAATTTATGTCAAAATTTTGGGTTTTTAACTGTTTTATCTGCTTAAGTTTATTTAATTAATAATATTATTTTATTTATTTTTATTTCTTTTCTATGTGTTAACTTTTTTGTGTTTTTATGACTTCGTATCTATTTGATGTCTTTTCTCCTACTTTCATTGAACTTTGCAACATAATGTTATTTTTTTTTCGATGCTTTATTATGAATATCTTTATTTTTTCTTACATTTTATGGGTCTCATATATAAATATGTATTATCTTTAAGAGTTGCTTGTCCACTTTGTGTCTTACCGACCTGATCCCTGATTCCTTCTGTATATATTAGACAGAAGATAAACAAAGAATTGTAAAAATCACTTTTCTTGAAATTTTCACCATACCAATTGATCCAGAACAATTAAAACACGTTACAAAGAACACTATTAATTCAAAATTGATTAAAATAATCGGTTCAATCATAACAACTATTGTGAATGGAGAAAGAAATGAAGTATACACATTATAATTAGAAAATCGATTTTGATAGTTTACAAATTTGCCAGTAATGTACATATACCGTTTTTTGCGCGCAAGTTTCTTCTGCTTGAGCGTAGGCATAAATATCTGGTTTGTCGCAGTAATCCTACGCGAAATGCATGGATTTTTACTTCACGCGAGCTTCGATTTATTATTATATTATCTTAAAATCCTTTTACACAGAGTTCTTCAGCGAATTTTAAAAAGTACCTAATATGTACTGAACATCAGGTCTTTAAACTTGTAATGTTATTTTTTTTTACAAACGTGAAATAAAAAAGATTTTATAAAACTGTATAATTATCTTATAATGTCTTAAAAAAAAATCGTATGTTTTTCGTTTTCTCATAGGCCATGTGATAGCGAAGTTTGTGAATAGAAATATTATATTGAATAACTCACATATACCTACATATAAGAAAGGTAACTGTGAACTATTTTATATAATGATGTAACATGAGCGACAGTTGCACATTTTATTTTGAAATCCTGGGGTTATTATATACAGTATGGAAACCGACACATTCGATCAAGTAGTCAGATTATTTGTCGTATAGATTGTTTCATGTTTTTTTTAATTGGTGTTATTTTTAATTAGTAATTAATCTTAATGTTTATGTAATAGCTCTCTCATTTGGCAGACATAGTAGGGGAGGTTGGGGCAAGATGGGGCACGAGGCATATGGGGACATTGTCTTATCTATAAAAGGCGGATAAGCATCTGCACAATAATAGCAGTCCTATATTGAGCAGTGCTGTTTTATGTTTGTTGTAATGTAGGAACTTTACTAGTCGTAATTAACAAGTTATTGTGTTTGTGCGTGAACTTTGCAATTTCCAGAATTTCGTTATTATTTTGATGGTGGACTTCAACGGCCAGTATCGGAAGCATAAGTAATTTATTTTATAACTACACTTTTTTGTGCTTATTAATTGACATGTATTGCATGCATTTTCTATAGTGTGTTATTTTTTTTTTATTTCAAATATTTAATATGTTTATAAACATACCAGGAAATGTCCCAAAGAAGCAAGATGGTGGCTATTGGTATAGGGCACATGTGACATCAATTATCTCACTCTTCAGTTTTGGTTCGTTTATGGCTGAATATGCCATTATGCTTTCTCGAAGACATAATGCCTATTTATCATGTTAGCGAATAAAGTACAGGTTCAATCAAAGCGTAACAAGGAAAGACAACATCCTTACCAGCACTACGTATAAAAATCTGCTACAGGAGAATAGAAGTCTGAAGAATCCCTAGGCAACTAGAAGTGCTGAGGGAGAGTTAAAGGAAAAAAAATGAAATAAGAAAACAGAAGAGATCAAGAAGCTGAATTTCGTAAGGAAAGCATAGAGATAGATTTTTAGAAAACGTCAAGGAATAATCAAGTTCTTCTGTTGAGGAAGATGACGCTCAATGTTGGTATTGTTAAGGGAAAAGTATTGATACAATGCCATGGATGGCGTAGTTGTGTAACATGGAGGCTGTGCGAATAACGTGGAATGAGTTCGTTTCTATTTGTCTCAATTTGTGAAGATTAAGTTTAGTTATTCTTATTGGTTATTGTATTTTTTTTATTCTAAGTAGTTCCGCTCTAAGGGTTTAAGCTTTGTTCCTGCATGTTTTTTAAGAATATTTTAGAATCTATTTTTTTTACCTATTACTTAGATTTATGGTACGACCCATTCTTAACTCACCTGGAACCCTTGCCACCACATCTTGCCCTCATGGTGGGGCAAGATGGTGTATTTACACATTTCTTTTCAAAATCCATCAAGAGTACCCATCGAAAAAATGTAAATTCATCCATCAGCAGATAAATGTTTAAGGATTACAACAAGCGTACTTAGAACCTTGTATATCAATTGGCAATCCTTATGCAGTGTTCTAAAGCTTAATGTTCCCATCTTACCCCACCTTTCTCTACTTATAATAAAAAAAAAAAAACAATAATCGAATGGATAAATTCCAATCTGTATGTATCGACAGCTTTAGCGAATCATGTCTATGATTTATAACGGATTTCTATAAGGTTATACGCAAGTTTATGTTATGACTATTCGTAATAATCATATAGATAAGCTTACAGGTGTTATATGACATTCCACTATAATGTAAATATACTCAGTGAGATTAGACATACTATACCAGAAGGATTAATTTGTTCAACTTGATTTTTTGGCATCAAAATGACTATATTTAAATCAAGCTATGTCAATAATGTGCACTTTCTATTCCTTCCAGGTTGACTGTGTGAGTATATGATAACGATAAAAGGGGAATTGAAAATCAGGTACAAATCTCACAAACTCTTTTTATTCATAAAGATATTATGGTGATATGGGCAAAAATGGGTGGTTTAACCAGCGAACAGATAAGACAAGAAGCGTCATTTGTTGTCGTGTCGACAAAACATCGCCGGAAGAAATGACTACTAGCACTACTTCATTATTTTAGCACCAGGTGCATCAGTGGTCTTTCTGTTCTTTTACACCAATCATAAAAAGCGTGTATCTGAGAGGAATGTATAGTCTCAATTAGAAATGGCCGTTATTTGTCATTTGCTGTCATTTTCTACGCAGGTACATATTTTACGGAATTTTATTAGTAATAAAAACATGATTACTGTTATTATTAAATAACAATACAGCAAGAAACACACAAAATAACAATGAGTTAAGTTAAAAACACGGTAAAATCATTCCAAAGACAACATTTAATTATTCTCCATTACTCCCAACTAGCGACCATCAGGATCAACGTCAGAATAACGACTGCCGTGGCGCCCTCTCTGTACATTGACAGTGCTGTCAGAACGCCAAAGTCGTGCACACGGATCGTTTAAAAATATGTAACAAGTGTATGATTTTCAATTCACCTTTTATGGTGAACTTTTTATTTTTGATAATTTTTAGTAAGTTTAGTTTTTGTGAAGAAACCTGTTTATGAGAGCTGACTAATAGTACAGAAATGATTAGTTATTACGTTTCTTCTAGGTAATTTAAATATAAAAATATTTAGATCGGCATAAAACAACTAGTTTTTTAAAAATAAAAATAAAAATAAATAATAATAGATACTGACCTCATAATTTTACTACGTTTAAAGTCTTTTTTAAATTGTAAACAAAACTTGTTGTTTATATTTGTATGTATATGTGTTTTTTGTTAACCAGGTTTTACATCTTGACCAGACCGATATATTTTTATGTCTGTCGTCCGTAGTATTCTCTCAACTTCGTAATATGCCAAAATTAGGTGTAATTTTCCAATTTAAATAAACTTATTTCATTAAAATAACATATTTTTTAAATGTAAAATTTTTATTATTTATTATTTGATGTTCAACATACAGATTTAGTTATTTTAAGCGTATTGTAACGCTACAGAGTAGCATACAGACCAGTATCACAAAAAAAAAATTAAAAATAATATTGTAATTAAATTAGTAAAAATATTTTTTTAACATCCCAGTGTCATCTATATTCATAAGTTTTAAATCATAAATCTGCTCTCTCCCATGGCAGATGGCATGCAGGGCGAGAATTTCCGATTGAAACACGTTGGCATCAAAAAAATAACGAATAGCTAGTTTTAGCCCTCTTATTATCCCAGTACGTGTGGAGACGGTATGGAGGACTGTTGCCCAAAATGTCCTCTCCTTCGATTTGGATGTTTAATAACCAGTTCCCAGAATGTCGTAGGCACGATAGTGTGGTACCTCGATAGTGATCAATCTCTCATGTATAATGAAAACATTTAAGTGTACGTAAAAGTGGTTTTATTCAATAACAAAAATCGAAATGTAAAACCGTGTACGAACAGCATAAATCTAAGGATATTCTTATCTAAGGTAAGTTACGCAAGTAAGTTGGCATCAAAAAAATAACGAATAGCTAGTTACTCCTCTTATTATCTCAGTACGTGTGGAGACGGTATGGAGGAGTGTTGCCCAAAATGTCCTCTCCTTCGATTTGGATTTTTAATAACCAGTTCCCAGAATGTTGTAGGCACGATAGTGTGGTACCTCGATAGTGATCAATCTCTCATGTATAATGAAAACATTTAAGTGTACGTAAAAGTGGTTTTATTCAATAACAAAGTTCAAAATGTGAAACCGTGTACGAGCAGCATAAATATAAGGATATTCTTATCTCAGGTAAGTTACGTGAGTTCGCTTAATTAATAGCAATTTACGTTTGCTAGTAAGTTCCAGCTTTTTGCAATATAAAGATTGCATTATAGAGAACGTTGATATACGTTTAAATTAAATTTCAAAATTCCCGCGTGTTCTGAAAGTTCTATCTGTGTTATTATATGCTAAAGAGACATGTGAATCAGAATGGCCAACCTTGATGGTAAAATTACTGGATATCGGTTCGCACCGTAAATACATATCAGATATTAACATAGAAAAGTACCAACTATTACATAATTTTCCCTTAGTGATTGAGTTTTAAACTGCTTCAGCGATTATACAAAATTCCTAACCCTGAAATTTGCCAAACGTACAAATTTAAATTTCTTATAAGTATAATTAAATTTAGATTAGGATTAAAATAATACGTTTAGGCAACTATTTATACACATAAAATTGTGACGAAGCCGAATTTCCAGCAATTATCCATGTCTTTCTGTTGACATATCAATGCAATTAGACTGCCAATGCATGTGAAAACATTATTAGACTAGTTTAAATGAAATAAGTACAGTGTAACAAAAAAAATGTTTATTTGAATTGAACTTTGGATCCAATTTTGATCTGTTAATATCTGTTGTAAAAATATACTATTCAAATTCTAATATTAAATTTCGATGTGTAGGTCGATGTCTGAAGGAAAATGCCTTGACTTCACCTGGACATGGCTGTCTGCTGCTACATTTTATATCATTTTCTTGTTATATCAAGTTATTTTTAAAATATCTATATATAAGTGAAACTAGTATGTATGTATGCATGTAAATAGAAGAGTGGTGTTACACTGCGACCTAAAAGATCTATTGTGTCCCTCTTCTTGCTGCTTTACAGCTGGCCTTCCAATCCTACTCCTTTTAGAAAGTGTAGGATGTCAGAGGCCCCAAGTCTAGGTAAGTCTTCCCTCTTCGATTCACTGCTCCCAGGTACAATGCCCTCAGTTTGCACAGTGCTAGTGCAGTTTTGAGAGGAGGTGGATGGATGTTTTCGTCTGTTTCCACAAAATCTGCATTCAGGATCTTTTTCCAATCCAAGCTTAATCAGGTTCCTTTCAGTCTACAATGGCTGAAAGTATTCCTGTTAAATGCGAACATTGTTCTTACTCAGTTGAATGCATTCTTGTAAAACCTCTTCTGGGTTATAAGTCCAGAAGAATTTTACTTTGCCTCATTCCTTGGAGATTTTCCCAGTAACTGGATTTTCTCTGCTCCATTCCATTTTTTAGTTTCTTCAATATGTACTGCTACTTAACCCGCAAAAGGGTTCAGGCCTACAAAAGGCATTCCCAACCCTTTTTAATTGTAAGCTTTATTACCAACAGACCATGTTTAGGTCCAATATAAGTATTTAATTCTTTTTTTGCGAGGGTTATCGTTATTATTCGTTCCTTCCAGTTCTGTGTGACCCGGAACCCACAGTGAGGGTTACTTTATTTTTTTTGCCTAGCTCATTTAGTTTCCCTAGGCATTCCCAGACCATCTTTGGAGCTGATTTCATCTGAGTTCAGCGCCTTGATGGCTGCTTGAACTATCAGACACGATGATAATCTCCTGCTTCCGATAGTTCCTATCCATAATGAACTGAACACATCTTCAATAGCGTGTATTTCCGCCTGAAATATACTTGGGTATTTTCCACAGCTTTCGAAATATGTAGTTCTAGGCCATATATTCCTATTCCAGTTTCCTTCTGCCGTTTTGGAGCCATCAGTGTACCATTTCTGATGGCATTTCTATTCAAGTTCAAGATGGTGTTATGATCCACTCGCTCCTGTTACTTAGCTTTTAATGGTGAATTTCTTTCACAAAGCTCAAATTGTTTTAACATATCATCCGGGGCATATCCCAGGTTTGATCACCGTCAGGAGATTGAGGCCTATGCCTAATCATTCCTTCCTTGACCATTCTTAGTGCGGTTTTTTTCGCCCACGCCTCTACTACAAGTGTGGAGGGGGGCAAGATCCAATACTACTTTCAATAGCTGCTGTTTGGGCAGGTTCTCATAGCCCCCGTTATGCATACACATGCTAATCTTGCACTTTCGAGAGGTTAATTTCTCGCGGTGGCCAGATTAGTTTCTTTTTGCTCCATGCTTACTGATGCATAGGTGATGATCGTCTCACTATCGCTGTATACATCCAAAGCAGTATTTTTGGGTTGCATCCCCAATTTTCCCTGCAAAGTTTCTGCACACCATCAGAGCTCTTTTGGCCTTGTTGGTTACTTCAAATTCGTGTTTGTTTCCATAGAAGTTTATTGTCTAGGGTAACGCCTAGATATTTAACTTCGTCTTTTCCATTCTATATTTTGCTCATCCAGTGTTATGGTTCTAAGATTGGATTTTCTTTTCCTGGTAAATGCTACTAGGTTTTCTTAGTGGGGTTGACATTGTAGTCCCATCGATTGAACACCATCTTCTCGTGGAGTTCAAACCTCTTTGAACTATGTCACAGAGGGTATTCTCAAATTTGCCTCTTGCGTATATGACAATATCATCTAGCATACCCTTGAAAGGATATGCCTAGATCCGTCAGTCCGCATAAGAGTCCGTCTACTAGTTAGGCTCCACATAAGTGGGGATGTAACTCCCCCTGTGGGCATCCTCTGGTCGTATTAACCGAGATGGTCTTATGTCCCGCACTCCGCCTCCACCGATCTGTAGACCAGTAGTTGCGACATCCATCTTAGAAGTCACACCGTCTACCCCCCTATTAATTATGTTTTTTGACAAGACTCGTGTGGAGTGTTGTCAAATAGCAACCTCTATGTCTAGAAAGGCAGCACACTACGTTTTCTTTATTCGTCGAGGGATCTTGGATTTGGTCCGTCAGCTCACTAATGCAGTCTCAGTGGATTTGCCAGTTTGATAGGCATGCTGACAGAGGTGCAATGGCACCGCTCCAAGATGTCTGTTCTGATATAGTTATCTACAGTCTTTTCAAGTGAAACTAGTAACTTTACACTTAAATAATATCAAGTACACATTCCATGACAGTATATTATTATTTTTTAATTATTATTATTATTATTATTAATTGTTTCAATTTATTATACACCACCGTTTTCTATGTGAAGGTTCCTTTTTTTTTGAGAAATAAAACAAAAAAGAAATTATTAAAAAAATGGCGAGCACGATATCCCGTCCCCCATTATTAGATTTTGGCATGTAATATAATCTGCTGCAAATTATGTTAAAGAAGTTTGTTAATATCTGTTATAAGTTTGGAGATATTCCAAAAATTGAAAAAACAGCGCTAATTTTGGAGGGGGCTGTACCCCTAAATCGGGCGTTTCCGCAGAAAAAAAAATTGGGTTGCGCTTCTACCATGGTACTCTTTCAGTCTATAAAGTTTGATGAAATCGGAATTTGACATTTGCCGGTGTTCCCTTGTAAGTATACTTATTCAAAGAAACTTTCTATTGTTATCTCAAAAACTACATTACCGTAAGATGTCCTTCTCCAACGAAATTTAAATACATATCGTAATTAAATTTATAGAAAAACAGGTTCTTAACACATCTTATATTGTCTTTATTATTATACTGTTAGGTATTTATACATTAAGTATCACACTTACATTTTGTATATACGCACACGAGAACTACACGATTTATTAACAATTTAACGGTAAATCGCATGTATATATAAATGGTAGTATAAAGCCATGCCGGATGTCGGAGAGATGTCCCAACGTATATAGCTATAATCATTAATATGGTAAACGACCTGTCTTCTGATGTGCGAGAGGGATTCGTTTCGAAGCAAAACGCCACGATTAGTATTTATGGATTTGTAAACCTGAAATTATGCATACGTAATTCTTCCCCGATATCCAATTTAAACGCATGAATCTATAATACAGATGGTTTTTTTTTTGGGAATGCAATTTTAACTGTTTATGAACTGGCTGGGTTGGCAATTTGAATAATAAATATTACAGGCGATAAAATCGACGTTATTAATATGGGAAACTCTAGTTGAATTTCGCTTATTTTATTATTTATTTATGTCTGATTGAGGAATATATTAGTGAGTTAGAACGCCTTGGGACTGTCGGATCAATTAAAATTTGTAATTTATTATTGAATATTAACAACGAATCAGGTTGTAACAAGTTGGAAATAACAAACACATATAATAAACATGAAGGAAAATACTATATGAGCTATTTATTATTGTCGATGGTATAATAAATTAAGTATTTTGGTAATCTAGATATGTTTTTAGTTATAGTTCTTTATTATTTGTTGGTATGGTTTATATAGCGTATTTTTTTTTTTGGAAAAGGATTATTTTGTGTTTAGAATATTCGTCCAGATAAATTAGTGTTTGACGTCAAATTTCTTCCACACAAACTGCCTTGATAAATAATTACTTAACGCATGAATAAAAAAAATATTTGTTTGATAATTTTATGATATAACGACCTGATAAATATTTTTTGATATTTCAATTAAAAAGAGTTTTTATAGCCATCAACTTTTATCGTACGCTATAGAAGAAACAACAGCTGTTTCATTTTAAAGAATTATCTGTAGAATTGCCAAAGGTCTATCTAAAAACTATGACGCGGTATTGAGAATAGAAGTGTAGGTTGTGACATATTTATGATTGGGTTATTTTAGTGAAGTCGTAGCTAAAAACATCTTATGAATCTTATCTTTCTGATGGTCACTTTTGTATTTCACATTAAAATCGTCTTTGTTTGTATTTGAAAACCAATAGTAGTAAAATGTAGTTTCAAAATACTATATTAGTGATGCGAAAATGTTTACAATTTTTGTCTATATCAAAACAGACTGTTAATTTATAAAATTAAAAAAAAAAAACAAACTAAAATTAAAAAAAAAATACTCATGCATTCTGAAAAAAATCATCTTGTTCTCTGGCAGATAGTAATAGTCAACATTTTGCATTCAGTGTATGTACACTTCTCGCAGGAAAAATCGGGACACCGGCAATCGAGAATTTTAAAATTTGTTGGGTGTAAATGCAGCTTTAAACAGAAATATAAATATATAGAGAGAAAAAGGTTTATACGTTGAATAAACACATTGGAATTTCGCTAGCGGCGTTCTTTTAGAAATACCGAATACGGAAATACTCATGCAAAAAAAATACGTAACAACTAAAAGGCCTCTTGAGTAGACGGCACCATTTAGAAATATATATGTATTTAACTTGTTTGATGTTTTTTTAAGAAAACATGGAGATCGGATTTTAAAATTATATTACTTATTAGTACTGCTTTGATATTAGTTACTTGGTTCGATTTATGCTCGCAAGTATTACTTCAGCAATAGACAATATATCAATCAGCCTCCTTAGTTTCGGAAAAATGTGATTTTCATAGATTTATTAATAGGTTAGTTCGCTGTGCAGTCAGAAACTATCCACAACTGAACGACGCATGCGTAATAACAGCTGTGCGTTCGCAGTGCAACAATTTCGTATTTCGACCGTTGGTAAGTTAAAATTTTGGTGTTCGCAGCAGTATCAATGTTAGTTCGTGACAGTTTGCTGATTAATCCAGAAAGTTCACGGCATTTCTTGTGGATTTTAAATCGCTCATGCGCACTACGAGAGAGATCTTACACTACGCCGAGTGTGCTCGCCGGCTGACATATAAATTCCAATTGCTTGGACACAGATGGGCACGTAGTGTCGGTTTTGGATGTGTTCGCAGAGCAAATTTCAAACTAATTTCAAACTACAATCCCTTTTTGAATCATGCGCATTGGAAAAACCGAAATAGTTTCCAATTAAGTTCTGATTCGCACAGCGAAGAAACCTATTCTTAAATATTGTATAACTATAAAGTTTTCTTCTATATATTAAAAAATTACCAAAAATACTTTTAAGGTTATTTACAAAATTCTTCAACCAATTAAGTTCGCAAAGATATTATTTACATTATTAACCTTGCGTTTATTGTATATTCATAATAATAATAATAATAATAATAATAATAATATTTATTTATTATACTTCGGCCAATAAACAAGGATGTAATCGTCATTAAAGCTGTATAAAAAAATTGTAAATGTATTCAAGAAACATATTTTAGCTATGGCCTGTGTAATCCAATGTCGTTGTTCTATTTTCTTGAAATATGGCCAATACTTGGTGTATTTACAAACTGTATTTATGTAGCACAGCTCCAGGTAATAGTAATGAAAATGTGTTAGTAGTATCAAATCCAAAAATATTTTAGCACTCAGATTAACGAACAATATGCTTTCTTACAATGTTTGTTATGTATATAAATGCAAAAATATTATAAATAATTGTTAAGGCAAGTTCGTCTTTTCTAACACAAGTAACTGCTTCATTAATTTTTGCAACACAAGTTTGTGAAACAGCAATTTAATTCGTTGAACTCCACAAGAAAATGATTAATAAGTAGCAATAGGTATACCAGTCACTAATTTTAATTTTAAAACCTAAAATAATTCTTTCTAATAACATCTGTTTAAAATTCTGTATTCTTTGTAGGTAGCAAGTAGCAATAATAATTTGTGGAATATTATAAAATTACAATCCTTTTAGATTAAAGCATTATAAACATTTTCTCCAAATAATATTGTTAAAATTCTACCATATTTTAATAAATATGAAATAAGCTAAATATATATTTTTAAATAAAGCCATCCACTCAATAGTCTTTCGTATTACTACAATTTTTTGCGGGGATATTTCCTTGTTTATTTAATTTTCTTATCATCAAAGAACACGCCGCGCCGTCATCCAAACTATAATGTATTTTACTATTTTATATAAAGCTTTTTTTCTCTCTATTTATGTTTCTATTTAAACCTTGAATCAATTCATCCTGTTGTAATGTAAATACGTTCTAAAAGCTTTATTTACACCCAAACATTTTTAAAATTCTGAATTGCTGGTGTCCCGATTTTTCTTGCGACAAGTGTACATGCATTAAAAATAATAAGTGAATATTTTTATTAGAACTTATTTTATTTTATGTGATAAATATTGAAAGTCATAACTTCTGAAATCCATGAGAATTGTATAGCTCAGGAAAGATCATTCTATTGTATTGATCAAAAATTATGAAAGACAAATCAATAAAGATAAAAATAGTTTGGATTCACGTACTAAACCAAAATTGAAGAATACGTAGATACCACAATAACGAATAACTCCTTTTTTGAATGACAAGATTATTTCCTTGTCACAACAACGGAAGAGAGAATGCATTAAAAATGTTTTTCGTGTTTTTTTTTGTAACACCGAGAGAGGGGGGGGAGGGGCGTTGAAAGGGGGAGGGGATCATTTTTTTTACACTAGGTGAGAGTACAAATTAAAAATGTTTTAAATTATTTTTGTAACATTGGATCATTCTCTACCCCCCCCCCCCCCTCCTCCTACCTTCGCCGTTTCTTCCTTGATAATTTGAAAAAAAAAAATATAATTTTATCATTAAAAAAATATTTTTTTCATAAAATTATTTTTTTTTTTTTTTCAAAATATTAGGGAAGAAGATGCATGAAAATGTTCTGAATGATAATTTTTGTAACATTGGGACGGTGAAAGAGGGAGGAGGATGAATCTTTAAATGTTTTTTTTTTTTAACATCGAGAGAGAGGATGCGTTAAAATGTTTTAAATAATAATTTTTTTTGTAATATATGGAGAAGGATGATCTCTCTAAATGTGTTTTTTTTAAATCGAGGGAAAGGATGCATTAAAACGTTTTGAATAATATTTTTTTTGTAACATCTGGAGGGGTGAGAGAGGGAAGGGGATGATTTTTTACATTTGAGAAGAGGATACATTAAAAATGGTTTAAATGATAGCTCTTTTCCTTTTTTCTTAAAGTAGAAAGGGGTGAGAAGGGGAAGAGGATGAACTTTTTTTTAATTTTTTTTTTGCAACACCATGTGAGAAGGAGGATTAAGCATGGTTTAAAACATGTTGAATCGCTGCCTTTCTTCCTGCTGCTGTGAAACGTAATTTAAACAATTCAAAAGAAATCACCCCTTATTTAATTTTGTGTTTCGCAAATCTGGCCGACTCCCTGTGGGTTACAGATATATATCTGTCATATTCGAAAGATTTAAGATTTTAACCTACATTCCGCTTCTATGCTTATATTCACCCAATTTGACAGTTATTTGACAGGTAATTCCATCGCCATCTGTTTTTAACAATGCGAAACAGCAATTGGTTTAGGTGCCATTTTTACCACGACAAAACCGATTTTCATTTTTTTACAAATGTTATAGGTGCTGCCTTATTAAGTATTACTACATTCCGCTTATATTCACCTAATTTGACAGTTATTTGACAGGTAATTCCATCGCCATCTGTTTTTAACAATGCGAAATAGCAAACGATTTAGTTCCAATTATCACCACGACAAAACCGATTTTCATTTTTTCGCGGATGTTTTAAATCCTGCCTTATTAATAATTATTACTTACTAGTAGAGGACATCGTTGGCGTGGTGCTTCTCATACCGTACGACCTTGCAGAGGGATCGCAGCGCGGAATCGCGCAGCGTCTGCAGCGCCTCCAGGCCGCTCAGGCCGTAGTAGATGACTTGCAAATCTTGCAGGGACCTGCAGGCGGGCGGCCTCGCCAGCGAACGCGTGAACATTTGATCCCAGTCGGCCATTCTTCCGCATGATGACGCCGATGAGTTTCGGTTGCCCTGGACGCCGAAAGAAGTCGTGTAACACAAGTATGGATCGCGCATCAACGTTCGAGGGAACAAACACTCACACACATATGTATAGGCAGCACACACACTTTCTATTATTTATTCCTTATGACTTTACGAGAGATGTTAACACTAACACATCGTAATTGGATTTGAAATTTTACGCGCGCTTAAACTATACAAGCCTCGGTCCGTGGTTGACGTTCGAAGAAGTAGTACGACTGTCACAAGCTAGGAAACCGTAAAATTACCTCGATACATCATTAGCGAGGACGCGAAAGCAAAGAGTTTGCGACGGGGCGCTTTCTTCGCTGGTAATTCGCGCGTTTGTGTTTAGATCTAATCTTCGCACACTTCTCTATCATGTTTCCTCTTCGCTTCTCATTTTTCTTCTGCGTAAGACGAACATGATCTGATCTTCAAATTGCTTTTCGTCAGCAGTCGCCAATAGTCATGTCACGGTTCGGATTTCACCTGAAACGATATACAAAAAAAAAAAAATAAGTAAAGCAAAAGTATTTCGAGTATGCTTTAGCATGTGCTGTGTGCGTGTGTAAGATTACTAAGGTCTAACAGAGAGATAAAGCAACGTTTCTCTCGGTATCAGGTGGTATGCGCTTTGATAAGGGCAAACACACAAATCAAGCCCATATTTCACCTGTTTTAAGTGAAGTACAAATACGTCTGTAAAATTCACGTGGCTTTACCAATATGAATAACCAATGCAGTGAGGCCTCATCTAAAATGAATACATTTTTGGATGATCTGTCATTTCTGAGCGTCAGTACAGTTTTATAGATTTAACTATTACAAAGACAATCAATACGAATACTATAAGTACATATAATATAAAAATAGATGCATTTCAATATTTTATAATAGTTAGTCGTGGTTAATTACGTAGTAGGAAGCCATGAAAATGGTTCTAATTGCAAGACTACATGCCAAATGGAAGGCCAGTACTATTTTGATTTACGATTGTTTCTCCAGTAAAAATGTAACATAATCCCATAATCACAATGCTTTCAAATATTGTCCTGATTAGTAGACCGAATTATATGCAAAGAAAAACTGGAATATATGCGCATATATATGCATCGATTTTTGAGAAAATATGCATAAACCTGGGGCATATATACAAAAAATTGCCACAATATGCAAAATTTTTACATAAAATAAAATAGAGCAGAAATATTATAACATTAACTTTATTGCAAAATTTTTTCCACAACAATATTTCTAAAACCAATTTATAATTAAATGTTTTTTCAAAATTGTGTAAAAGAAAGTTTTGTCTTCTATCAGAATAATACATATGTTTCGAAATAAAAAAGCTTTCTTTCACATCCACAATGTAATTGGTGCATTTTTAACTTTGCAATACATTCTAAACTAAAATTAAAGTCGAAATCGTTTACTGTTTCACCTTCCAAAATATTCTTTAACTTTCTTCAATTCAAATACTCCGCATTTTTATTTATCACTTTTTTTAAATTTATCGTATTTAGAATTACCTATTGTACCCTTAACCTTCTTACATAGCATATCAAATTCGTCTACTATTTCGACTGATTCCGAGAGAGACATCCCTTGCGTTTCTAGTTTACGAATGGAACTTGATACAAAGCTATAATTTGAGTTAATACACAAAAGGTTTTGTAGCAATTCTGTCGATGTTACTGTCTTTTTACAGTTTTCCAGAGCAATGCAGTCAACAGTGATTTCAAGAATTACATTTTTTATTCCTTCAAAATTATCGGCGAAAAAAATTGCAGCCTCTAACCATGTACCCCATCTCGTAATAATCGGTTCAGGAGGCAACTTAACACCGGGAAGTCACTCCTTATAAAATTGGATTCGTAAAGGTGTTTTTAAAAATACTTTTTTTGACATTGCTAATTAAACCATTAATCAAAGGCAATTAATTCCTAATGTCATCGGCTACACGACTGAACCCATGAGCTAAACAAGTGGTATGAATAGTGTTACTATAAAAAATGTTTAAATTTTGCGCGGCTTTTATCATGTATGGTGCAGCGTCGCACAACATTAGTAACATTTTTTCACAAGGTATACTTTCAGGTAAAAAGAAATTTGATAAACCTTCTTGAACGAATTGGGCAATTGTCACATTATTTGTTTCTTGAAGTTCTTCACAATAAATTAAATATGATTTATCTACAATATCTTCATGAAGAATTCTATTACAAATGGGCTATATAACGGCCACACTTATCCGTACTTTCCATCTACCATGATATAAATAAAATTATTCCCTACCAATCGTTGAATTTCTGCTATTGTTTGCTGGTAACAAGATGTGATATAATTTTTTCATAAGGTACTTTTGTCAGGTATATTATGTTTGCAATATTTTTGCAAAAACGATTTCAAATTAACATTGTTTAATCTTGCTAATGGTATGTTAGACGAAATTAATGCGTTACACAGATCCGTATTATATTCTTCTTATTCTGAGTTTCGTGAAGTTAATGCTACACACTGACGTATAGATTGCTGCACACATGCGGATCGCTTTAGTTTTTCACATTTTCCAACATGTGATGGAGTTTTAGCGTGTTTTAGAATTTAAAAACAATTGTAAAGCTTTTAGTAAAATTAAACTTACCAGTTTACTGCAGGCTCGACAAAATATTTTGTCGCCATCCTTTACAAGTTCAGGATATGGCTTAATCCATAAAGAAATCTTGTTCGCTATATTCATTGTATGTATGCACAGTATTTAAAAACGTAACACAATTACATGCTCTTTCGCTCAAAGATATTCAATGAATGAATAGTTTATTTGGGAATTAATAATAATAAAACGTATTTACTACATCCCTTCTGCTAGGCGAAATTAAACACGTGCAGTTCTTGGAAAAAAGTATTAGAGAAACCAATGTAAGAGATTTATCGTTTTGAGAATTGTCGGTTGTCGATCTACATTAGGAATTACTAGAAATTTTTACTAATAGAAAGGATAAGAAAAAGCTTAAATATGCAATATATGCAACTTTTGCAAAAAATATGCATAGAAATGCCTAAATATGCAATATATGCAATCACTAATTAGCGCTAATTACCTTCAATTAGTGTAATACGTCTACATATAGACTATAATTAAAGATATGCAAAAAATAAAATATATGCACTTTGCATATAATCCGGCCTCTAGTTATAATAGTTAGTCGTGGTTAATTTACAAGTAGGTAGCCATGCAAATGGTTCTAATTGCAAGACTACATGCCAAATGGAAGGCCAGTACTATTTTGATTTACGATTGTCTCTCCAGTAAAAATGTAACATAATCCCATAATTACAATGCTTTCAAATAATTTCCTGATTAGTATATGCTATTTTTTAAGCGATCTATTTAGTTTAGTAAGATTACCGACATTGGGCTACTTTTAAATTGCATTTCAAATTGTGACAGCTGTCAACGATAAACCAAAAAAAGTGATCAAAAAAAGCATGACCTACTCTAATCTTTCAGGAAAGTGAGAGAGAAATGACATGACCATGTGATATAAGTTCCATGCAAGTGTTTTTATTATCATTGTAAAATTCAACGCGTTAATTCATCGATATTTTCCTCGCTGAAAATAAGCGATATATTCAATCCTCGTATAATCTTACTAACACAATTAAAAGTTTAAAATTTGACAGGTTATAAATATTGATTCTACGTGAATGATTTAGTAGAAATAAACAATAATGCAGGCGTAAATATAAGGAATTTTATTGTGAATAAAATATGTTGAGAATGTTTGAGACGTATTTAATTAAAAAAAATCATAAGTTTCCTTGTACCCGCAATAAAAAAAAAACTGCAGAGTTGCTACAACCCTAATAGCCAAATTTAAATTTTCCGCCATTATTTTTAGTGACTTTAACATAAACCCATTAAAATAACTATTAACGTAGTACAAAATGGTAGGTAATTTTATGTTTCAAAGTTGAAGTTACTAAGAATAATTGCGGGCAATTTAAATTTGGGGGGAATAATTGCGGGAACGTATAAACGATTCCAGATTTAACAGTTGGATTATTATCTTTTTTGTGATTTACTTTGTTTTAAAGGGAATTTAATTGAAGAAAATAACTAATTAATGAAAACATGTTTTCTATTCCTTATAGTAAACAAATGAGTAAAAAATTCCAGTATTATTTTCGATTTCCCCCAGATTACAAGTTTAGATGCACGCCCTCTAGGGAGCATACGCCAAACTCTCACTCAGTCAGCGACCGCGGTGTAAGTCGGTAATTCAATCACTGCCGTACACCTTTCATAAGTATGCTGTTTGCTCGTTCTTGCAATAAATTGCAAACCATTGAACTAACGAAGAATGTATCATTTAATACTTTATTGCGTTCATACCGTGAATAATTTTATGAAGATTGTACGTAAAGATAACGATATATATTCGTTCACATACATATTATTAACAAAATTATTTATTGGACGCATGAAAATATAGTTACCATAACAGATATTATCCATTAGTGATGGGTTGCTACTAAGCAAACTGCTGTTTTGTAGCAGCTAACAACCGTTAGCAGTTTGTAGTAACTATTCAATATCGAAAGAAGCTGCTACTTTTTGTAGCAGTTTCCTGATATAATGTTGTGAAACTTACATGTATATTGGTAGCAGTATATATAGCAGTAAAGCAGTGTATAAAATGTAGTGATGTATAAACTGCTTCTTCTCGTTAGCAGCTACAACTTGCTTCAGTCGATTTGGAAACGGAGTCGGGCGTTCTCGAGCGTGCAAATTTTGTCGTATAAAGGTATTTAGATCGTCTTGATGACTTTGGGAGGCCCGTGGCGTAGAAGGGATTAATTTTTTTCAATGATTAAGTTAATTATTTTTTTACAACACCGGTGAGGAATGCAGGTAATAATAATTTATTCATTTAAATTATTATTACCTGCAACTAACAGCTTCTTGCGGGTTTCGCCGTGTGTCAAAACTTTCAAAGAAGTTCTTGGAACACATAAACTCACAGCACCCAGCCATCAAGTTTACCATGGAGAAAGAACAAAAATGAAAATCTCCCTTTCCTGGATGTTAGGTCAGGAAAACAAAAAGAGGGAATGCTACAGCACGCAGTATTTAGAAAGAAGACGCACAGCACGATAGATATACTGCATGCAAGATATCTCACCATCAACCGAATGCAGAAGAAGAACATTAATAACAAACATTGCTATCCAGAGCCGAAACCATCAGTGACGAACAAACATCTTTACCAGTGAAAAGATACATTTGGAGAAAGCACCTAAAGAAGAATGGTTACAGCTGACATCGACATAAGGAGAGCCATAAGAAGAAGACGAACACTGGAAAACTACAGAACACGAAGAGGGATGGCGTGTTTACTTACATAGCAGGAGTCACCGAAAAAGTAGTCGAATTTTGAAGAAACGTAACGTACAATACGCTTCGGAACTGCAACGTCGAATCCAGCAGTAGTCTACCGACCGAAAGGATAAGATACCCAAGGGCGTAACAGAAAGTATTACAGATAACATGCCATGCGGACAGTGATACGTCGGACAAACAGGAAGAGCCATCGACATAAGAATAAAAGAACACGAGAGGGACGCAAGATTAAGAAGACCGAGCAATCAGCGGTGGCAGAACACATGCACGACACCGACACAAAATGATTTCAGAATATAAAGTAATACTACCACCAAACTACGGAAAAAGAACTCATAGGGAAGCATAGAAATAGAGAGAATAAAACGTTAAAGAGAAGAGGGTACCCTTAGCAACACTGGAAGAGCTTACTAAGAACGGCACGTATGGAGCGGAAACGAACGGTTGAATGCACAAGGGGCGTATATAAGAGAATGTGGAACATGGAGAAATAAGTTCAGTTAGCCGGAAGAAGCTGTCAGAATGAACAGCGAACGTCGAGCGAAAGTTTTGACACACAGGCGAAAACCCGCCAAGAAGCTGTTAGTTATAGTTACCCCGGTCGTTGAAAGCCTAACGCAGTGTATTATTAACCCTGCATTGAT
>RXPK01003952.1:0-46225 GCA_004143645.1 Protaetia brevitarsis | reverse complement strand
AGAAGCGTGAGCTTTAGAAAACGTTGAAAATGGATTTGTCTCGATGTACAGAGGCTTCTTATGGGACAACAAAAATTCGATCAAAATTCTAACGCAATTTATTGCTTATACACACATTAAAATGTAAGTATGTTGTAGGCTGTCGGTAAATTGCCTCCCCACAGGTAGTATGAGAAAGGGTCGGACTCGAATTGGTAATTGGTCTCGTAAATAGGTAAACTGCTTTACAAACCTTTGTAATCATAAGCTCCAACTATTACTGTTTTCTTATTTATCAACCGGGACGCGTCTTTGACGATTAATTGCTTGTTGGGTTTTTTAGTTAGCCAATTATATTCTAATTATTAATCAAAATCAAGTGTTAGTGAATTTATTGGCTTAATTGAAACAGAAAAGCTGATTATCGACGTTTCGACATTTGTTGGCTCTTCAACAAATTTTTAAAATGTGAGAGTATTAAAATGAACTTGAATGACTTTTGTTATTATTACACAGCAACATGAAGTTGTTTTGTCAAATATTAATTAACCTATTAAAACATCTTTGTAAAGGACAATGTCACTTTACATTTATGTGTCACGAAAAATTAATAAATTACAACACTCTAAGGTATGTTTTTTTTTATGTTAATGTTTTGTATTTTATAAATGGCTCGTCTACATAAATGTAGTGTCATTGTCCTTTACAAAGATTTTTTACAATTTTGCGTGTGCTGTGTCATTCAAGTTCATTTTAATTCTTTCACACTTTAAACAATTTCTTGAGAAAAGTAGTGATTGTCGAAACGTCGATAAATCAGCTTTTATGTTTAAATTAAGCCAATAAGCCCACTAAACCTTGATTTTTGATTAATAATTTAGCAATTAATGCGCATTCCAGAATACATAAACGTGGCAAGATGAGTAAATTGTTGTTACGAAATGTAATTTGCAACTGTCTTTGTTACTTAAATAGAATTGCTCCAAAAGATTGCACATGTTTTTATAGGTATTATATGCACTACATGCAGTTGCAAGACAAACACATCATGAAATGATTTTGAGGCAATAACAAAAATTAGATAGCGCAGATACGATATATTTGAGATGACAATTCCAGGATAAATCAGTCCCAGTTACATCTCATTGAAGGACACCATGTCAAAAGAGGTAAGTTCAATAATAGTCCAGGCATTTAATTTCTAGGCTTACAATAGTATTTTTAAAATGTAATAAGTATATTTTATTAATATTATCTGAAGATTACAATCATTCTTCTACGAGTTTAATGCACTGATTATGATATACTTTGTTGAAGAATTTGTTTTTATAACACATGAAGTATCATTTGCGTACTACACCGTAAAACACTGTACACTCCCAGGTCGCTTATATACAGCAAGAATAGAAGAGGTCTCAAGAACGTACACTGTGGCACACGAAAAAGGCAATGACACCACCCAGTCCCTATCCTTTTGTCATCTGTCAAATTTGCTTGAACGCACTGTTTCCGATTGTGCAGATCTTCAATCATTCGCAAAACACATCCTTTCTACTTCTGTTTACAGAGTTTAGTACTCAACATGATCGAACGCTTTCGAAAAGTCTGACAAAGCAACAGATGTATAAGCTTTCAAATAGATTCTACATGTTATTTCTTCTAAAAGTGAGAAAGTAGAAAGTCGAAGTTGACATTTTCCTTACATAATCATTATGTGAAATGCTTGAAATGTTAGCTTTAGTTATAAAATATATTGTATGTTCAAATACTAATTTTTCCATAATTTCAGATGTATTTGAAATAAGAAAAAAATTGGGAGGTCAAAAAGAGTGGAAATAGGTAACTTACTTTTTTTTTTGAAAAGTATTTGCGACATCAAATAATGCTAAACCCTATGAAGGAGATTGATTTTAATATGATCGTAACGGTACTTGCTTGGGCTTGTAATGTATGAAATATCAATCTTCATTTGCAGATTTATCAAATGAACTTCAGCAACAAAAAATGATCAAGGAAAAAAATAGTTTATTTACTATCGTGCAATTGTGAGCAACCTTTCACTGTTTTATAATCTATAAAGTATACCTCTATGTTTCTACCTGAACTTTTTGTGTTCCCTTGTGGTGCAGGTTCAAGGGGCGTTAAAGGAGTACTTATAGAAGAACCGCTGTACACGCAAAGAATAAAAGGATACTAAGCAAATTGCCAAAGCTCACAGCCTCTGCGGTTTCATTTTATTGCCGCATTAGGCTCCCAGCATATTGCTCCAGTTGAACTTTTCCAAATGGCGGCACGTACAGAAACAAGGGAAGAGATTCACACCCCTGAACTTTCGCACCTAATAAAAATGACAATATCACGTGAGCCGTCCCATAATGTTTTCTAGTTCTCGTCGTAATTCGACGCCGTTAAAGGAGGGAGCGAACGTGTTTGGATGCAGAATGCGTACATATTTCCCCCCGGACACCGGAGGCTCGGAAAGACATCTCCTCGTTTACGCGGACAGGCAACCCGACGGGAATCAATATTACACACAACAATATATATATAAGAAACGTTTTTCTATCGAAATTGATTGCTTCTTAGAGTGCGGGGGAGAGATCCAGAAATAGAAAAATTTTGGATTAGTCTTTTATTAAAGGAAAGGCGTGTGAGTTTTATTAAGTGAATGGTTTCGAACGAAGGACATACGTGTGGAATTCTAATATAAAATATCAGTTATTTCAGTCTTACCTTGCGGGTAAAAAGCAAAGCATTTGTGTAGATGATTTGCAATCCACTTTTCTAAATGTCGAAGTCCTTAATTCTCTGTCCTGGGTCCCACTTTTTCCTTTTATATATTAATGATGTTTCACACAATTTAATACAGACTCAGCAAGCTATTTTGTATGCTCATGATGGGGCTGAAATAACGTATAATGAAATTATTAGGTGAATGGCATTTAATCATTTAGTTATAAATGACGAACGAACCTAATTTCTATATTTTCAAAATAGAACCAATTAAGGAAAATGAACTTAATCCCAACATAGATCTTTCCATCAAAATTTTGGTTATAGTTCTAACTGATAGATTAAACTGGTCTCTTCACATCGAAAGCTTATGTAAGACGTTGTTGTTGACTATTAGTACTACATTGATAGTTGTATGTATGTACGTATATAAGGGTGATGTTAGACTGCAACCTAAAAGATCTATTGTGTCCCCTATTCTGGCTGTTTTACAGCTGGTCTTCCGATCCCATTTCTTTCAGAAAGTGTAGGATATCAGAAGGCCCTAGGTTAGGTAAGTCTCCCTCTTCGATTTCACAAGCTCCCAGGTGCAACGCCCTTAATTTGCACAATGCTAAGCAATTTGAGAGGAGATGGATGAGTGTCCTCCCTTTGTTCCTTCCTAGTGAGGTATTCTCACTTTGGCAGTGGAAGGCTTCTTATGAAGGTCCTGCACCAGTTCCTGTTTACCAGCAGTGTCGTCCCGCTTAAGTAGGTTAAATATATTTCCTTCCTCAATGGTTGATCCCACGAGTAGCTAGGGAAGAAAAGGTCCACCTCCACAGAGCCCCGCATGCAGAGGTAAGGCTAAATACAATGGGGTGCGCCAGATGCCCCAAGGTTGGACTACTAGACTAGTCTTCTATCCAGCCGCGCATCCCATCAGCCCAGTCCGTCACCTTAGGATTTAGGTTTTTGTTGAGGTTGTCTCCTCTCGCTCCGTGCAGTTAAGCCAAGAGCCCCCATCCCTTTCGGGACCTGGTTTAAACAGTTGGGCTTTCGATAAGCTAAAGCAACAACTGGCATCGTTGTAGAACCCTGTGCAAGGCCTTAGCCACGACACGACAGCTTGGGCGAGGGAGGAGTGGTTCACGGCAACGGCCTTCATTCACCCTGCTCCGGTTTTAAGTAGAGAGGACGAACTTATAGCCGCCACTAACCATCCCGTCTTGAGCGAACCCTGGCAGATGGCCTTTCCCCTATCCAGCACCCCGGGGACGCGCTTGGTAGGTACTCCAACCCCAAGATATTGATAGTTATTTGAATGCCTTTTACGTTGAAGTTACTAAAAATAGTGGCGGGAAATTTAAATTTGTCAATTAGGGTATATTGCATTTTTAAATACAAGTTGAATTTCAATCTTATAATTGAAGAGCTTATTGTGAAAAACATGATAAGCCTCACCAAAAACACTTCAACTTTAAACTGAATAGTAGTTAGTTTTATGCATTTTTCTAAAACTTGAAAACTTGATAACTGATTTTTTTCGTATTTTTGGTATATCACGTTCTACAATAATCCCTTAAATTACTGCCATAGTTATTCAACCCATATTAATTATTTCCTTCTTCCTCCCCCCGCAGGAAAGTAAATTATCAAGAAACCTCTTTCTATATTGTGGTTGTAAACTAATAACCTTCTTAGTGATAAAAAAAATATCTCTCATATTCATCTTCTTGAAACGCTTCACGCACTAGCAATTAGTTGTTATAACATAAACGATTTTTTGAATATCTAATTTAGGTCGTAATTGCCGGCTTTCTTTTGTTGAGTTAATTCTGGCCTGAGCTTTCTTTTATTGACTTTGTATTTGGTTTAAAAATAAGTATTATTATTATTATTATTACTATATAAATGCAAGGAAACCAGCGATCATTATGATCAAATTATTAACTTTTCTAGAACTAGGATGATTGGATTGCGAACATATTTATTTAACACCACACATAAGCTCAAGACCCTAGATTTAGTAAATGCTCTTTTCGCACTCCTAAAACGTTATTGTAAAAGCATCGAACCGGATTAGACGACATGCTCTTGTACTTTACAGTGGGACATTTCCTCAAGTGTTGTTCACAACAACACATAAACTGGCAACGTGGACAATTCACGAGATAGCACAATTCCGAGACCATGTCCGACTATGTTTCTGTATACAGGCCTCTATATACGTTCGACGCTTGTGCTTGTCCAAGTCGTTCGACTAGTAGGTATTGTTGTTAGCTAAATGTAGGGCCGAATATTTGTCTGCAGTTACATGTTTATACCCGTTTGAGTTTTCAGGGATTACTTTCTAGAATTGTCTCCTCGCTGCTGCCATATTGTCTCTAATAAATGAAAACTGCTTATATAAGATAGCAAGAGAAAGAGAGGCGATGCTATTAGTAATCTACATCGCCCAGAATCAAGAATAAAGTAAGTACTGCTATATACACTGCAATGTGTAAGAAACTTTATTCCATTTCCCTTTACCAATCAAATTTAACAATGATGAATTTTTCAAAATTCTTCTCTTATAGATTTGTACCATTTAATTAACTGACTGTACGATGCATTGCCAATCCTGTCGATCAGGCAACACTGTGTGTGTAATCAGTTGTTTTGTTAACTGGTTGATCTAGTCACTGGGTACAGAACAGATATTTTCATTATCCCCTAAACACCGTAGCGTTTAATAGTGTGTGTGGCAGCGATGATTGTTCCAATGCAGCACATCCAAAGACAATGTGATGAATGCATAACCTTCATATAGATTCATTAAAGACGCCTGTTCTATTTAAATATTTCCATAGACAGCCGCGTCCTGTTACTAGCCTCATTCCAAGCTCTATTGGATTAAGAGCCAACACATCCGCAGCTAAGGGTCAAAATCCGTTTAACCGCTGCACCACATATCGCAGACTTGTTTACCCTGAGTCCCCTTTCAGAGCCAGTGAATATTGTTCCAGAGTCCTCTCTTGTTAGTTTATTTGCAAAATAGTTGCTTACTATCCCTTCAGCACTCACACCCCAAGGTAGCGTTGTTGTGGTTAGCTAGGGTAGTTAGAGGCAGTCTCAAGCTAGTCTCTATAGAGATATATAGGGCATTAGAAAAGCCATCCAAGGGTTAGCTGAATAATATCATATTGAACAAGAAGCCCTAAAGGCATTAACATCCCACAAGGTAATTCCGATGGAATGCTAATGTTTTCAAAGCCTCTTGGTTTGTTTTCCAACACCTCAGTGGCACATCTCTCTCTTATAGTATTTACGTTTCGTATGTTGATATATGTTGCTCTAAAGTCAGTGGAGTGATCATTTAATTGTTGGGCAGATTACCGTTTATTTATTTATTTATTACCGATTAGTCTTTTCAGCGGCTTGGTGTATATTGGTACCTTTAATTAAGTATACTAATGCTACGTATAGATTGAGCTGAGCACATAGATAGATGAACCAAGGTGATCAAAAGGAGGTAGAATCATATGACTCTAATAAGCACTGCGCAAGCGTTTACCTTAGCGTCGTACATTAGAAAACAATATAGCGTGTGGTACATCAGTCCCCAAGTCAGTAGGGTCAAAAGTAATCGAACCCTACAAATTATGTTTGTAGCGCCTGCGCCTCGCATATTTTTGTTTCATATTAGCTGCACTACACTTTAAAACACCTGACCACAAACTTCACTATATTAGGTGGTCCCTGTTACCTAAAAATAACATGAACCACGGTAATGATTGGCTGTGGTGAAGCTTAACTTATGACTCCCAACTTCCATCTAATATTTTATTTCCTTTCCCTTAACTAAAGAAACTGTAAAGGCTAGAATTTCGTGGTTCTAAATCTAAATTCAGTAAAAGGTTTATTTTTTATACATTTTCATACCCTAATAACAATTTAATTGCGCATAATTGATTACATTCTTGACTAATTTTACATTATCTACTTTATCCCTATTCGACGATGTGTAGGGCTAGAATAATTAGAACTTTTAAATTTAAGATGCTCTTTGCAACGAATCTTGACTAATCTTTTAGATTGACCAATGTATACTTTATCCCAATCTTTACACGATACTTTATAAGTTCCTAAATTATCTGCTAGTTCCCTGCGACTTCTTCTCCAGGAAAAAAAAAAGGTTTTGCTTGTGAAGAAGCAAGAACTTAAGTGCAAACGCTTAGACGGTACACAAGAATTCCACTTTTATCCATTTTTGGCTGCATACCCAACAAATACGTACTCTTGAAACCCCCCTTATTTTCAGATTTCTTAAAATACTTTTAAGACTGTTACTTGAAGTAAGAGGAAAAAAGTTGACTTTAGAGAAAATATTTTGTTCTTCTTTGGTGTAATTTGGATAAAAGGCAATTTAACATACTTCTTATGTCCTTTGCATCAATTAATAATACTTGCATTTCTAAATGTTATTCTGTATTGTCTTATTATATACATCTTCTGAGCACCCATCAAAAGCTGCAATTCTGGTGGTTTTGTTTTTAAGTTGGTTATACCGATGTAGATTAAGGAAAATTATGTAAGCGATGCACCAAAAAGTTAGCAACTGCAGTCTATGTTTTCATGAATAAAATTGTCCTTTGATATGGCCCTATTATACTAGTAGGTTTTTTTTATTTATGTCTATAATTTATTTTTATTTGGTATAAATAACATACAGAAGCGAAGATTCGTTTCCTCCTGATACGTAAATTTAATAGAAGGAAAATTTGAATGATGATTTATAGGTACTCAAGAAAATCAATGGTTGAACGTTTACTCGTATCAAAAGCACAATTTTTTTTTTTTTTAAAATATTCTTAACAGCAGTTTCAAATTTTTACAATTTTCCCGTCAGCTAATGCCACGGAAAGTTCCACTACATAGAAATAAGTTAGGTTTAAGCTAAAGATAGAGATGTATTCAGAGATGACAATCGGATTACCGGAACCTCGTCAGCGTTTTGCCAGCATCGCGCTCAAGTTGTGATCTCCGAAGAGGGTGTTTGGATTAATAAATTTAGTGTAGAGTATAAAGTACTAGTTTATCATTAACAACCCCCAACCGCAGCCCCCTGTAAGTACCTACCCTTTTAGTATTTATTTATATATATAATTAAGTTTAATAAAGTGAGTGGCTCAAACCCCAAAGCCTTAAAGCAAAGGAGCGTGACACCATAAAAGGATACAGGTTGTTACCCATTGGCGTTCCTTCAGTTTTTTTGGTAAAAGATACCATTAATTTTGTTACAAAAAGAAATTCAGTGAAGTCACCTAACCAAATTCAAACTTCACTATCGGTGTTGTTAATCTTCTAAGTAAACGCGTATGAATTATTAACTGCCAACGGAGATTGTACAGAATGATCGTTGAAATTTTTTATTACATTTACCGAGCACATTTAATATACCGAGAGCATTTAATATAACAGTATCAAAAATACATACAAAACAAGACATTAAACATAAAAAACAACTAAAACACGTTAACGTACTATAAATTACGGGGTTATCACAAAGAAATGAGGATTTTTGGCCACTGATTGAGCCACTATATCTCATAAGTGTATCATAACTTACGACATAGTGGCTTTTGAATATATTAGGCAACACCACAAAAAACTTTGAGAATGAGACGTCTTTCAATAAAGGCATCTACGGAAGCTACTTTCTATTAGAGAGAAAAAAGTAAGTGTAATCCTTTTGTAAATTATTGATCTCTCTCAGAAAAAAATACAGAAGTGTTGTTCGATAACTTATCTAATTTTGACAAGAAAGGGAAAAAAATGCCTTAGTCATTAGAAATAAAGTATAATGTACTTTTGCAGTTTGTGGACTAAATGGAGAAACGCATTAATATAAGGCCATAATTTCAGATTTAATGTATTCGGAGAATTTACGGATGTCTATTAAACAGACGTCCATTAAAAGAAATTACATTGTACAACAGAACAGTTTTTATTGCAAATGTTTGCCTGACATAGATTTTTCTGTAAACCCTAACACCAATATAAAATATTCAAAATTTAATTTAAAAATATCTATTCCGCTCATATAAAAATACATAGAGGGGAGAAAAAATATACGATACATATGTACACGAATATATACATATATAGCAGTGTAATGAAAATAAATGACCCGAAAATATTATATGAAAATGAAGCTCCTTCCCCAAAAGGCATGAGCGCGCAAAAGATTATTCCGAAACGATTCTAAAACCAGACATACGTATGGCGACAATACAAAAGCCTGCGCATGATTTTCGGGTATCTAAATCAAATATCTGACCCAGTCGAATATATTCACAGATTAAGGCCGACTAATCCAGATTATGATAATATTTTGAATTACAACTTTTATTAAAGGTATTGTGAAATGTAATTTCTTCGTACGGAAGCTCCGGGCTGCCAGAATTTATTCTAATCCTGCCGTATTCAATTAAATTTTATACGGCAGTCTCCGATGTACGGATAATATGACGGCTTCGCATCTGAATTGCATATTAGGATCGTACCGGTACATGTATAGAGGATATATCGTTATACTTACAATGTTATAACGCGAGCTGAATTATCGAAATGGTATTGGAAGATCTTTAATAGGATTATATTAAATAACGGTAATATGTATATTTGAAATATTAAGAATGTACTAATGTCGTATTCATATACTTGCTAAGTACACAGGTGAATGTACCTATTTGAAGTAACTACAAAATGAAATGAATACTTTTTTGCAAACCATAAGAACCCGCAACACTACAGGCGCTAAATCTTTAGACAATACTGAAATGAGAAGTATCCAAGCGTAGGAACGCTGTACTACTACGAGAGCGAAGGAAAAGGAAGAAAAATAAAAGCTGATGAGAACCGTAAAACAAAGAGAGATGCAGTAAGCCCTGTAAATTGTGTACGATATTGGCTGTGTGTCAGGACTATTAATACTGCAAGCATTTTATTAATCCCATGCTACACTTACTTTCTACTTCTAAGGAGCTTTCGTTTCATTCTGTTTTGTATTACAGTATCTCGTTTATTACAAATTCCACTTAGATGGTATAAGCAAACTATGCAAGGAACTTTGCTGTCCGAACTACGTAACGATTTAGGATTATTTATTGATTTTGAAACGGGAAATTGTTCGCTTTGTGTTTACAAGCAAGTCTAAAGAAAAAGAAATGTTATTTTCCCATATTATGCGTCCCATTATCTAGTTATTACGAACAGTTGAACACTTGAGTAAAATATCTTTTCTTTAAACAGGGGGTAGTAACTTGCATTATCAAGGTATAATATTGAGAGCAGCTCTCGATATTGTGATTCTGTGAGACCTGAGATGCTCAATCAGTGGCGGTTTCTTCTATGGTTGATGATTCTATGGTTCTATGGCATGATAGATGGAACCAGAATGAACACGAATATATAATATGTATTTTCACATAATATATGTCAATAATGGCCATAACTCCATCGAGGTAGGGTATGGGACGTATCGATAAAGAGGAGCTACATCAACGACGACTCTCAAAAACACCTTAGTGGCGCCATCGAACATCTGCTTGTGCGAACTAAATGGCAGGTGAAACTTTGAACCAACAAAAAGCTTGGAGAAAATCTTTGTATTAAGTGCAGTACCCCGGAAGAAAACGCGTGTAGTTTGCAATCCAAAAATATATATTGAATGCATACAGCGAGCAAACTGTGCGAACGTCTTTTGGGTGTGCCTCCATATAACACAGCGAAGTTGCAGCGTTGATGCAAACCAAACGGCCGTATGTACCATCTTCAACAAATAAAATGCGAATTAAAATTCTACAAATCTTCGATTATATAATTGTGTGCAAATAATTTTGAATTACTATTTCAGTGTACGGTAGCTTCGATTGCATTAATAATCGAAGATTTGTGGAGCTTAGATTCGCATTTAATTTGCTGAAGATGGTACGTGCGTGTTTATAAGTATAATGTGTAATAAATATAATTTAAAGAGACTGCGCGGGATTTTTTTAAGTAGCATAGATTTTGTCGTGTTTACTCCGATCAGCCTTTGTCAATGTTTCGGGAGAATTTTCACAGTTGTAATGTTTATTTTTGCTTAATTTTAGTTAAAGAATTAATTGTATGATTTATTTAGTTAAGTGTTCAGTTGTTTTACATTAATTTCATTGAGTTAAATATTTTGCGTTCGCTTGTATAGTTTATGTTATTATGTTTTGTGATTTTGTCCGTTGGCGGACTGATCTGTTGCGGCTTCGCTGTACGCAGCGGTCGAGATTGTAAGAGTCAGTTCCGAGATAGACGAGAGCGTGAGCAGACGGAAAATTTTATATTGTTTGCTGCCATTTTGTTAATACTTTTGATATAGAGATTTGTTTTGCTTGAATTGAATTTTATTTTGTCCATCAAGAAACTGCTTAATAATAATTGTTATTATATTGTTGTGTACACATTTTAGATATAAGATCATTTATTATTTCGTGCAGGAAGATAGATTTTAGTTTTGATTCTCTTATTATAATTTTAAAGAGTTCATGTTTGGTTTTCTATATAGTTTGCTGTTTCATTTTTATTTTATTAATCACCTCGGATTGGGTGAATAGTAGCATTGTTCTTGCTTTTAGTTTTCATTTTTGTAAATTTTTGGTGTTCCACGATCTTATTTTATTAATTTGATACCACGTGGTTTGGTTTGAAAGATATTGGATTATCTTCCTGGACAACTTTTTCTATTGCTTGATATAGGGTTTAATGCTATTGTCCTATTGTAATTTAGAATCTGTTGCAGTTTTTGATTTAGATCAGAACCCTCTGTCCACGTTTTTTTTTTTCTGCAAAAATTTGTAATTAACATTTTTTTTCTTTTTCTTTTATATAATAAATTTTTGATTGCGAATTAACGTTGTTGAGTTAAAATTCTGTTCTTTTATTTTTAATTAAACCTTTTTAATTTTTGGGGTAGTTAAAGAAAGTCAAATTTCTTTCACCCACATTTTACTTTTTGTCATTAGATTCAAGTTTTAATTTGCGAGGGTATCTCTGAGGTTAATTGTTCTTTTGCTCCTTTTAAGATTTTTTATCCGTTGAGCTAGCTAATTTGATTTTTCATTTTTTTTAATTCATTTTTGCATTTTTCAAATTCAGTCAGTACACAGCAGTATATAAACTGATGAATGTATATTTATGTCTTAAAGGTGTTCCTACTCTTTTAATTTTGAATAATAATGAATTCTGTGGTTAATGTAAAGTTTAATAGCGGATCTGTTCGGTAAGCGAACGGTTGCTGAAAAAAGTGAGAGAAAGTAGCAGCTTGGCATATGGATTTCAAATTTAAATCTGAAGCGCGATCGATTTCAAGTAAAACGCGAGCTTTTAACAGACTATTTAATCCATATATTTATAATAGCATATGCGACAGTAGTATAAATAATGCACGCACTATTCTATTTCCTGGCTTTGATTTGAAGAATTATGGACGAAAACGGATTTGAATAATCTAAATCGTGTAAGCGATCGAATTAAGGAATACTGTTTATCGCAAAGGCATATGCAAAATGTGGTCCAATTTTTCTCTTTTTGGAAATGTACCTAAGTGTCGCTGCTCAGATAAATAGCGCATATCAAGAAATATAGCATTGTACAAGGAGAAATTGAAGCACAATGGATATGTATTGAACATTAAAATTAATGATGGAATACTCTGTATATTTGTAGCGTCTGCACGGAAAAAAAATTGTTGTCAGAAAGCCAACAATTGTAGTAACCACCATATTTTTTTGCTCGAGCCACCACTGTTCAAAGTATCACCATATAAGGAAGTTGAGATTGTTCTCGCAAAACGCACACATTGTTTGTGTTCTGGCTTTTTGGTAAAAAAAAAACTGGGTTTCCAGCTTATCTTACTGATTTAACCCTACATTTTCCAGCTCGAGGGCATTCTTATCTATCATCCGACAGTGTTCTAGGTCGCGGCGAGAAATAATTAAAGAAAACCTAATATTATCCCAAGCTTCAAAACGTATAATAAATTTTACAGAAAATATGACCGTTTTTTCTTTGTGAATCGACTGACACTCACATGACATCAAAAACTGTCGGATGCTTACATTAAAATTTCTGGAATTAAAAATATGAAGCGAATCTTTCCGAGAAAAATCATTTCAAACAATGATTGTAAAATACAAATGCCCTTTTTAAATATGATGATGGCCCACCTTACGTTTCTATTGTGAAGAAGGGTAGGAATATGAAAGCTGCCAACTTAGCAATAAGCCTTTAGCAGTATATCCGACGAAAAAAAAAACAAAAACGTACGAACTCTTTTCCAGAAACAGTTCAATCAAGACAATGTCGGTTAGCAAAACCTTCCGTATCTTAGTTTTTATGAAGAAATTTTGGTTAGGAAAGGATCATACTTTGAAAAAGTGGTGAAATTAGCTCACCAGCACGAGGAAGATAAATGTGGCTGCCTAAAAGATGATTTTGCTCTACATATTTAATATTTTCTTCTATGATTTTAGTTTAAATTAACGCAATATATTTGTATATTGTCTGCTTTCAATTTCTTCTTCTTCTTCTTCTTTCATTTTTTTTTAAACATTCTCAAATAAGAAACAATTTAAAAAATCTTTAGTTCAAACAAAACCATACATATCCATTCTTTTTTTTTATCCAAGTGTGCAGTTGTAACCCTTATATTTTGTGCGACGCAAGTTTTCCCAAAACTACTAAAAGTAGACATGTGCTTGAATGAACGCTCCCCAAATGTGGAAAGCAAAAGTAATAAGAACAAATACATATTTTATATTTTATTTCTTAGATGAAAGGTTAGGATTTCATATGTGATGTTATTAATTTTATAACTACATTTTTAAGTATTGCGAACGATGTAGCCACCTGTATGACGTTTTCTACACATTTTATGTATTTTTTTTATTTATGTATCTAATCTAATTTCCTTTCATACCAAAGAAGGTGCTTTCAATGTTCCCCAACTTGATTTTAAAAATGCGCAAACTTTTCCGGTACTGTTACAATTTTATAAAAATCTGCATACAAAAAGAAGCACAAGTTGCGTATCTTTTAACACACCTTGTATATAGACGCAGGTATTTTATTTCCCCTGTATGCTTATGTTTCAAGTATTTACACAGAAGGAAAAGCGTCAGCCACAATCAATATTATCAAGAACTATTAAAGTATCAAAAATCTAGAGTATTCCGAAATTCTGTTCCGCATGAATCGTTTATCCGTTACATCTGAAAGTCTTGGATAATTTCTCCAGCACGAGGGATTCGGGAGCAGCTTCGAGATCAAAGCAAAGTGATTAAAATTTTTAATTGTCATTCGGACGACGTCTTCAATCAGTCAAAAACCGAAAAGACAAAAAAAACCAATTTATTCTCTTGCCGTCCGCAATCTTCGCGGGTTTTCCTCTTTCTGTTAGAAACGCCAGAGCGATCTCTTAGAAGAGAGGCAATATCTCTTATTAAAACGTCCCCCGCTCTATTTAAAATTCGAGACTAGCGAGGGTCGAACCGGAACCGGAAAGTTTCGCGCGAGAGCGGCCTCCGGGTCCCGCGCGCAGCAACATTTTAATTGTTCCCGATTTTGTGCAAACGTCTTTTCATCTCCGCGGCAGAAATTTTAAATTGCACCATAAAACTTAGATTGAAAATCACTTCGGAAAGTTCAATTACAATCGGCCCTAGCCAGATCGAAATGTACTGAAAAGGTCTGTCTCTTCTCCCTTTGATTAAGTCAACATTTAAACAGATGATTGCTTCTTGGATGTTTTCAGATCCGATCATTTAATATTTATGGCGGGAGGAAATATTTCCATTAAGTTCGACGCAGCAGCTTCTAAGTGACGTTTTCGAATAAAATCAGAAGAAATGGATGGAATTGTTAATAACTGAGGACGACTGAAAATTAGATATGCAGAATACTAGGGTGATAGCTGCCATCAGAGTAATAAATTGATCTTGGATAAAATCATTTATTACGCTTCGGGGCTATAAACGGGGCCAACAATGATACCATTTTGAGTGTTGTGGAATACTGTAATAATTGCTTATCTATTGTACTCCCATACTCATGTAGGCAAATCTTTCGATTTCACATTCAATCAACAAATTTATCGATCAATGAAATATATCTTCTCATTGTGAGCTACTTGAAATTCAATTTTGCGTTTCTTCAACCATTAAATCGCAGCACCCACTTTTAAATATGCAGTGACTTCTGGTTGATTGACTGATATGTTTTAGCTTAATTTTGGCATTCTATTACCCGCCTTTTGCGTTCTGGAGCCTCTCCCTCTGTTTAGATATTGGATGCAATCTCTATCCGTCTATTATGGGATTTTCGATAGGTATTACTTAAAAATTTGGCCTTTTATGAGTCCCTTCGTAAAAAATCATCCCATAAATTTGTCTAGTCGCACTATTCCAGCGTCACTTGTGTTTCTCATAGACCCAAACGTATTGTCTGACCTGGTGCTGAATTTTAGACAGTTTTGGGTGAAATACGATAAAGTTAATTATTTTATCTTGATCTGCTAGCTCCTTCCTTTCAGTACCTGATAGTCTGAGTACCTACACTTTAATAAGACCGGCCAGATGAATCACTTATCGCATACGGTTCACCTCGAAGTTACATAATGCCATGACTAGCACCTAACTGTTTGAAGCAATACAGGTTTGGCTTTTTTTTAAAGGTCCTTTTATTGCTTGCAGATATCCTTGCTTGTAGCATAGTAGGTTATTTTCCTAGTGTAGTGGGTGATCACTGTGTTCCTGAGCTTACAGTAAATTTCAGCATGTCTTTTACCGTTCTCCGTTTTTGATTTAGTTGAAATACCTTTCTTTCACTTATCCTTTCTTTGTAGTTTTGTAGATTGGTTTCGCCTTAACCCTTCTTGATTTCCATCCAAAAAAACGTTGCGTTCGTGTGCAGATGCATGACAGTGTGACCAATCTTCCATACCTCCTACCTGATCAAAATGATCAAAATAAACCGAATGAAAACAATATTATTAGAATTTGCTTTGCTCATAGATATTTTGGTTCAAAATCTAGTAGATACTTTTTATATAACCATTCCTTAAAGGGCAGGTATAAAAAATTCCTTTGAACAGTTTTTTTTTTTTTTTTTTTTATGGAAAATCCTATATATCAACCAGTCTTTGTAACGCCCAATAAATTTGCTTCTCAAACGTGTCTAGCGTTTCTTCTATATCTATAGCGTTTCGATTTAGAATTATTTTGAGCATTTTTCATTTAGTGTTGGCCATGGCCACAGAACTACCAAATGACATATATTCACTGTCTTTTCCAAATTTATTGTGTTCTGTTGAATACTAGTTGCTAAATATTGAAGAAGTATTCTGTGCAGTAACTACAGTTATTATGAATTTATTCATTATTTACGGTCAGTGCCATCACCTGAGCTTGCAGAAAATTTAATGATATATTACATTCCACAAACAAAAAAATTGAAACTTATAAAGAGATTATAAAAAAGTTTTGATAATTTCATAGTACTTAGCACATCATTAAGGGAACATAGAATTTTGTCTATACTCCTAAATAACAAATGTAAGAATGTTACCTCTACTTGATTTAAAAATAGAATTTATGAGATGAAACATTCCTTTAAATACACCCTAAAAAAATGTGATAAAATTACCCTAAAAATAGGAGGCAACTGGGCTACCTCCTATTTTCCCTGGTAAATGTACACTTCTAAAGTATATTCCCTAATGGAATGGAATAAACTCAGGTAGATTTACCACACCTTCAAGCAATATTTCACCAGTATGTGAAAAATCCCCTATAGGTGTAAATTTACCCCAAAAGTAGGAGGTAGCCCAGTTGCCTGCTATTTTTGGGGTAATTTTACCACATTTTTTTTAAATGTATAGATTAGAGTAACAACAAAAAAAAAATAGAAATAACTGATTATTAGGTTGTTTTATTATCCAGAAATATTAAGTTTCAATTATCTAATAACATGTTTATCCCATTTAGAACATAATACAGAGTCTCCACTTAAATATTCAAAATATACCATATATAATATTAAATTTAATTTTAATAATTTCTGAAAGATATATTAATTAGTTGGATTACAGAGAGTTCACAAGAATTTCAATAAATTTTGCAAGAATAAGCAATGTTTTAAAAAGTAAATATTTTGGGAGAAAGGACGATAAAAAAAGCCAATAGTTACTAAGAATTGGTTGTATTTATAATACAAAGATCTAGTTGAATGTAACCATAAAATAAATTTTGACTAACAAAATACATTAAAAAAATCTTATCAATTTGAGTTTGGATTTGGACGCTTTTTTAATTTGGCTGCCCTGTTCAGGATATATTTTTAAAAAATACCTCTGCAGAACTTTTAATGTGTTAGATGTCTCATTGCGTACTGCAAACTAAAATTAAAATATGCCGCCATCATTTGTTGTAATGCAGAACGAAATGAATCCGTTTGGTCTAATAACTGTCATTAAAGAATGCGACTTCGGATTTCCTAGAAAAGAAAAATAAATGTAAAAAACATATGAAATAAATATATTTTTATCAATATCTTCTTCCAAGCATATTATTAACGGTGTATTCACCTCAATTTCGTCAAGTTTAGATTTATCCTGAAAATTTTGAATAAATTTAGCATTTAAAAATATATTGTATGTATATATTAGTGTTGCGAATCGAAGCCCCTTTATGTGAAACCGGCGTTTCATTAATCGTTTTCAAAACAAAAAATTGTAACCGGTAAAACCGGTTTTCAAAACTAAAACCGGTTTTTAAAATCAGATTATTGCGATTGATTGATTATTTTTACTAAAAATCGATTAACCGGTTTTTGATATCTGGCGATTCCCGCAATACTAGTATATTTCTTTATATACATATTTGATTTCATATTCAAAATATAATTAATATTGTATCCTCAATACCTTGACCTGATCCAAGGTCTTATTGGGTTTTCACTTCTGTGTTGAATGTTGTTTGTGAAACATGTAAATTTGTTTAGCCGTATTTGAATTTTTGATTTGCTTTTAAAAATTCTTCATTATGACAAAAAAGTTTTCGACGATTCAAAATTAATTATATTTTGAAGATTAAATCAAATTATATAAAAAAATATATGTGAGGACCCAATAAGATATTACAAATATAAAAAAAAATATATTGTATAATTTAAAAATTAATAATTAATATATGCTTTTGAAGATGTCAAAGAACAACGAAACATTGCAAGTAAAAAACAATATTAATGAGTTGAGAGCATTTTTATTTAGGACTCAAGATAAATGCAATTACAGTTATAACCTTTTACACAATATTATCACAGGCAGTATTCCATTTATGACATAAAATTTTGTTTTCCACTGTCCGTTTTCTGACACCATTATTTATGGAGAGCTTTTTTTGTGCAATCTGCTGTTGTCCTGTTACTTTAGCTACCCGAAAGAAATTCGATACGAACACCGGCCAATTAGACATGGTCTCGGAGTGGAACGTTAATTTCACTTTATAAAACGAAATCATAACAAATGAATCACAACGAAACATAAGGAGCTTATAACGTAAACGTCATAATAATGAAAAATATTACTTAAAAAAAAAGATGAGCCGACGCAGGCGAAACGACGAGATTACAATGAATCTTTGTCAAAGCGGAGTAATCGGGGATTACACGGTATCTACAGGATGGATTTGTTTAGTGAAAGAAAAATTAAAGCAAATTTATCACTGACAAAATTTAAATCCATAAGTTTCAACTTCATCGATATTAAATGCTATAGCGGTGCTACAAGCAAAATATAAGAAGAAGGAAGGAATCCTGTTCAAAAAAAAATAATCAGGAACCGAAAAAATGTTTTACAGATACATAAAATATATTATTATGTTCTATCTAGTATATCTGCTTCCTTTTTGGCTGATTTTGTCTCTCTTCATTACGCAAATTCAGACATACATGCACTTACAATTAGTAAACGTATTAACCATTTTTTTTTTCAACAACTTTACTACAATAATGTTTCATCACATTTTAACTTCAATAGGCGCCTGTAACACAAACACTACTAGCTATACAGCACTGTAATAAATATATTATACATTTTTTATAATTTAGTAGCACAACTGTCTTTTTTTGCCCACAGGGCTGACAATTATAGGAGATTTTTTCATATGTAGATACAATCTGTGATATAACATCTGATTATGTTTCAATATTTGATAAAAGTGTAGATAATATTCTGCTTATTTAAATTGTAGGTAAATGCATATTTATAATGGCAGCTTCTGTACTGCACAAATGTATGCCCTGTATGTAGTCAAATAATTCCAAAATTTATTAGAAGGAATCCTCAAGAGAACCTCATATGTGAAATAATTTATCTTTTTCTCAACAAACTCAAGGTCTGTAGGAATTTATTTGGCACCAGTTTGATTAATAATAATAATAATAATTTATTGTTTGCAAGTTGAGATTAGTATACCTTCTCTCTTAAAATAGCCCCAACAACTCTCATTATTTTTCAAGTTGCACCACGCACGTGTGGTCCTGTTTTAGAGGCGGAAAATTCTGTCCGCTGTCAAGCCCCGGAGGAGTACACCATAGATTAGATTAGATTAGGATTAGGGTGGCTTATCGACCTGTTTCACCGCGACCTTCAGATCTATTGTGATCCCCTTTTTCCTAGAGGACGCTCTCTAATTTTGCCCTCTTAATTAGGCCTATCATCTTTGAGAGTGGCTTCTTTATGTAGCTACTAGCTGTGGGGTTCTCCTCCCCCATTACTAGAAACCTTGTCCACGCCAGGCCTTCACATTGGCACAGCACATGAACTGGTGTTTTTCCTCCTCTTGGCAGTATCTGCAGGTTGCATCATCCGCCAGGCCTATGTTATACATATGCCTATTCAGTCTACAGTGACCAGTCAGCAGACCTACAATCATTTTGACAGTCTTCCTGTCTTTATTCAGTAGATCTCTCGTGAGTTCAGGCCTCTGCTCTTTTAGGAACTCTTTTGCCTGCCATTGTCCCGGTGATTTTTGCCACCACTCTCTGGACTGATTGTATATCCATTCATGATGGATTTTTTAATTTGCGATTTGGTAGTGCCGAAAGAGGGGTCGGCTCCAACGAATGGCCTTGACGAACCTCGCCTGGCCAGCTCGTCCGCCGCCTCATTTCCTCTCACGCCCGAGTGGCTAGGACCCAGGCTAGGGTTACTTTCCTTTGGGTGCCCACCTCATTTAGGACGCTTACACAATCCCAAATCAGCTTAGAGTCCACGCTTGAGGAGCTAATCGCTTTAAGTGTGGACTGACTGTCAGAGAAGATAGCGACGCTTTTACCCGGTTCGATACATCTTTCTATCTCTCGGACACAGTGATGAATTGCAGCAACCTCAGCTTAGAACACAGTCGTGTCTTTGCTGAAGCTTACCGAAAGAGCCTTTTTAGGCTTCTTAGTGTATATTTCCGCTCCAACGCCGTAATCCGTTTTAGAGCCGTCAGTAAACCAGTTTGAGTCCGCTCTTACCGGGGCACCTGCCTCCCCAGTCCTTCTTATCTGGTGTTACAACCTGATATTTCCTATCTAGGTTAGGGGTTTGAACCATGGCATCACATGGCATTCCTAAAAGAGGTGCCTCCTTGAGTTCGTCTAGCAGTTTTTTTATAGCCAGCCCCGTGCGATTTACTTATCGGCACTTGACTATGTAAGAGTTTGTGTACTGTGGACCTTGCGGCTCCTTGTACAAAAATATGTATTGGTGGCAGGTTCAGAATTACTTCAATCGCGGCGGTAGGGGTCGATTTCAACGCCCCCGTGGCGCACAGGCACGCCAACCTCTGCACGCCACCCAACGCTTTGGCCGCCCCCGCCTGCCGCGCCTTTGGCCACCATGCTACTGCTCCATACGTTAACATGGGTCTAATTACCCTTGTGTACAACCACAGAGTCATCTTGGGGCTAAGGCCCCAATTCTTTCCACAAAGCACCTGCACCTGCCCAGGGCGATGGTGGCTTTGCTGGTCAATTTTTTGACCTTTGATCAAACAAGTACACCATAGCTTAGGTGGGAGTGAAATTTATAATAATAAATAAATATAATATGTGTATATCCCACTTTAATTTAGCACTTATTGTAAGGCCTAGAAAAGTGGAAGTAAGAGATTTAATGGGGACGGTACAATGAGTACCTAGCTCAAGTGCCCGGTATTCTAACTAAATGAATGAATGAAGGCCCTAGAAACTTTACCGGTGGGCTTAAATTTTTCAGGGTGAAAATAATATTTTGTGTTTTATTTATGTTCATTTTTATTTGCTAGGAACCAATCTTCTGCTTGCCCAACTACGGCTCTAAACCTCCTTGCTAATTCCATTGGATCGGTGTCATCCGCGTATATACATATTTTACCGCCATCTATGTTGCGCGGAAGATCATTAATATAAATGAGAAATAACAACGGCCGAGTATCGATCCCTGAGCTATGCCATATTTTATTTCTGAGACTGAAGAAAGGCTTTCGTTCCATTCGGTAACCTGCTGCCTGCCATGCAGGTATGACTTCAGTCCAACTCCAAAGGACAGCCTTGAACGCCATAAAATTCTAGCTTCCGTAGAAGGTTCGCTAGACTCACATCCCATCTTCAAATGCGTTATGTATAAACTGGATAGCGCTTAATATTCCGTTTACAGCTGTGTCCTTTTCAATTCTCTTTTTTTTAGCTAAGTTTCCAGCTTAGAAGCAATGGCTTGTTCGAAAATTTTTGACACGACCCGTAAGACACTTATGGAACGATAATTTTCAGGCATGTTAGTGTCACCTTTCTTAAAAATTGGCAATACTCTGGCGATTTTTAGTTTACTAGGAAAGATGCCTTGAGCAACATATTTATTGAATATATCGGCGCGCTGATAGTTGATCTGACTTTTTTAAGTAAATATATACAGAGATGTTATATACGTCTCTTGTATTTTTGGCTTTGAACCCTTTAATTATATCTTCTATTTCTAATGGAGAGATGGGTGCGAAGAAAAAAGTTTCAACGTTTCTCAATTTTACCTTTCCTAGGAATTCACATGATGATCACGTACCAGCGATTCTATCTGCTATACTTTCACCGATCTTACTGAAGCAGTTATTTATAGTTTCTGGAGACATCGAAGGATTCATATTTATTGTTGAAACGGTACGTCTGGTTTCGCTATTTATAATTTCCAATTAGCTTTAACTTTATTGTCAGAATTTGATATAAATTGCAGGTTTCGGTTTCGTCTAAGGTTTGATACATGTTCCAGGTAGCCCTTCTTCAAATCTCGATAATAATTGTATTAGATTAACGCCTGCGAATAAAAAAAAAGTTCTATGGAATGAATTAATTCCGCCACAAAAAGCACTAGTTTCCGTACACTGTTTAACCAATGGAAGCCAGTACCATGATGTTTGCGATATACATGGAGTATCAAAAATTACTGCTAATCAAATGAAATTCGATGAGATAGTTCATCACCCTCTAATATCTTGGATGTGATACAAAGACTTTATGCAACAAGCAGTTTTCTTTAACTAGTACAAGGTATAAATATATAGATGCTCCAAGAATTAACGAACCAGCTTAGGTAGATCACCAGGACTAATTCAAAAATTAATTTAACTGCATGGCTTGTTGCATTCGCTTTGTTACTATTTTCTCCCTACCACCTCCCCCTAACTCTTAAATTGCAGTTTCTCTCTTGTTTTACAGCATCTTCCATAAAAAAAATCCATTAACCAGTACTTTCTTCTTAGTCTGCTCATAACTTTTAAACTTTACGTAAACGTTGTCAACATGCAAAAAGGCACATCAAAATTCATTGGCATCTTGGCAGATCGCCGATTTGAATGAAACTCAGTACATTTGTGGGACCCCATGCTTAGGGATCAAATCAACTCTTATACTATCGCCGAGTTTAACTTTTTGGGAGTTATACCGTTATCAGACAGAAAAAAATACTGATATCGAATAAACAAAAGTAGATTTATCGAAATACCATATCTTGGTTATATCCGTTACAATTAAGCGTCACCCTTCTACTGAAAAGCGGTTGTATGGAACAGAGTATAATAAACATCCAAAAAGTCCCTAGGAAATACCTTCTTCGACTACATACATACGTGTCTCTTCACTCTCATCTACGTATCTACCCCTAGAAGAATAAACCGCACAATTATTAAAGCAATTACTTTAAAAGCAAGAATACATATTGTTATGGAGAGAGTACTTGATATTCTACTATTATTTAAAAAGGGAATGTTACTATTTTACTCAGTTATATTTTAAAACTAATTAGATATAATAGAAAAAGGATAATATGTAGCAGCAGACAGCCAGACGATGTCCAGGTGATGTAGGAAATCTCTGCATTTGGCATGTCCTTCAACGCATTTTACTTCAGAATTTTCCCTTCAGGAAGCAAGATGATCAGCAGTGATATACCTACACATCGAAAATGAATATTAGAATTTGAATAGTGTACTATTACAATAGATTTTGACAGATCAAATTTGGATCCACGTTTAATTCAAGTGAACATTCTTATTATTTTTTACTGTGTATTTATGTCAGTTAATTTTGACTAACAACGTTTGTATATGCATTGGCAGTCCGATTGCTTTGATATATCAACAGAAAGACATGGGGAAATCGCTGGAAATTGGGTTCTGTAACAATTCTATGTGTATAAATGATTACCTACCTTTTAGGTGCAATAATGAATTTTAAGATTGTTAATTTTTTTTATAGTAATAAGTGCTTAAAAATTTCAAATGTATTTTTCTCATGATCTACTGACACATAACTTTGTCATATTACAAGTATAAGGTGATTCCAGATTTTGTAATTTTATTTATTTTCATTTCGTTTGAACAGTCGAATATCCTTTTCGATCACATGGCCATTCTCATATATAAAACAATGGATGTTCCCCTTATTTCGGTTATATTAACGGATTTTCACAGACAGTTGGACTCCTTGACGAAGACAATCGCTTTCAAGCCAGTTAAAACATTTTCAATTCGAACCATTCACTAACCGAGCTTTGTTCGAGGCAGACCTATTTCATTTTGTTCTTGAAAAAATTAACGGCTATTTCGATAAAATCCAATTTTATCCCATATTACAACCTAAAAATAATTGTTAATTGTTTAACAAAGTTTTTCACATAAATATTATCCAAATTACCCGCAACCTTTTTGGGTAATTTTTTTTCAACGACGATTTTCCTAAGTTTCCTGTTATGATGTTCCTGTCCTGAACGAGTCAGACTCCGTGATCTGAAGTACCCATGATGTACCAGGCCCCTCATCCGACATTCGAACATTCCAGACACTCCAATGCTCGCAGAAGGTATTTCTCGTCAAATCTACCTAAAAATAAACGTATTATTTCAATTCTAATCTAAATTTAATTATACTTATAAGAAATTTCATTTTTATTCGTTCAGAAAGAATTGAGGTTAGAAAATTGTTTGTATCGTAGGCAAAACCGTTCGCGGTTACTTTGGGGAAATTTGTGGAATTAGGTTTATAAGTATTTGTTGTGTATGTACGTTACGAACCAATATCCAGTAATTTACCACCAAGGTTGGCTACTCTGTTTCACACGTCTCTTTAAGCCTAACATAACTCCGTTTGAACGGTCAGAAATCGCGGGAATTTTGAAATTCAATTTAAACGTATTTACGTACGAAACTATGAATTTGAATTGCAAAAGGTGGAATTACTAAATGAAACTTTAGTGTTATTAATTAAACGGACTCACGGACTTATCTGAGATAATTATCCAAAGAATATGTCTGATTTTAAACCAGTTCACATTTAGAATTTTTTTTTAAATAAAATCACTTTTATCCACACTTAAATGTTTTAATTTTACATAAGAGATTGAATCTATTAAGGCACGACATTATCATGCCTATGATATCGTTTTAAAATGGTCTTTGACAGTGAATTTAAGGAGAGGACAATTGACAACATCCGTGCTCAGAATCTCTACTCTTACTGAAATATATAAGAAAGTAACGAGCTATTCAATACTTTTTTTATGTCACCGCCCCTCGATCGGAAATTTCTCGCCCTGCATGGCATCTGGCTGGTGAGAGAGCACACTTCTGAATCAAAATTATTAAAGATAGATGACACTGGGATATATAAAATTTGATTTTTTCTAATTCAATTAATGTATTTCTTTTAAAATTTATTTTTTTAATCCGGGCTGTATGCTACTGTGTAGCGTAACAATATATATATATAGGGACGGGGCAGAGAAAGGTGAGCCTAAAAGCAAATCTTCCCCATCATCTGCCCTTCCATTAAGCGCCTTCTAGAAAAATGAAATGCAAAAGAAAGTATATTGCCGTTATATCTCGAAAACTGTAGAGTAGGCAAAAAAAATTCAGACTTTTATAGAGAACTGAATTTTCTGGAATTTTACCCGAAAATATTTTTATCATAAATGCACAGCTGGAATCTCGACTTGGATCTTCTTCTGATCGACGTTTCGTCCACACCCGAAGGGGCACCTTCAGGGCTGCTGGTACTGCTCTTGACCCGAAACTGGCCCCAGTTTTAGGTTAACTGTAACGAGTTACAATATGTATATGGTGTTTGGATATGTAGTAACAATATTTGCTGAAAAAAACTCATGGGTGCCCCCAAAAGGGTAACATATTAAAAAACTATTATTAATTAAACTCGCATTTTTGGCTTACTTGGATGACGTCAGAAACGACGACAGTTAATCACCGTGGGCAACTACTACAGCATACCACAAACTCAAAAGAATACATCACATGGGTTAACGAAAAAGATTCTTGTTTGTTTTTGTTCCTAACAGTTATTTACTCGGAAACTCCAAACATTATAAAGTTAAAACCTTGTGGGATTCAAAATACATAGAGGTGCTTCAGCAAAAAAATTAGCCAAGTCTATGCAAGGGCCGATTTAACTAGCCTATGCGACTATAGCTCTGAGCTAGAAGAGGTTAAACATTACTTAGCGTGAAGTGTAATTTCTAGAATAGTTTCAATTTAAATATATCTGTTAATCTGTGTACGTTCAGAAAAGAAAAGAGAAATGAGCCCTAAAGAAACTTTACTGTCCCTAGCTTAACTACAAGCAATTATCACCAAATAGCAATTTTGACAATAAAATCAAAAAATTACAATGCGCTTGTTAAAAACCAAATGTTGCGGGGAATTATGTTTCCATACATTACTAACATTAATGTCCAATTTTAAGTGGTTTATATCTCAGAAACGGTCGTTAGTGGTCTTATTGTATTCTATATTGTAGAGAGAACTTTAAAAATTAGTGAAAATGAGCTGTCTAGCGCTGGACAACCGCCATTAGCATTAGAGAATATTAACCCATAAAAATGTAAATTACGACGTGATGGTAGAGAAGTTATTGAATACACGGATGGCTCGTAGTACCATTTCGGAGGTCACAGGTTACCGACAGTTGTTAAATAAAACTTCGACAGCCGCAGGCGATGGCCCACTCAGTTAATAAATTTATCCGCTGAATTAATTTACGATCGCTCAATAACAAACGACCGAGAGAAACAAATACTCGGAGATATGAATGAATAAATTAAAGAGAAGAGGAATTTAAGCGGCATCTACCGCCCGTGAACTTAAAATTAATTCACTGCGGCATTGTTAAGATGAGAATAAAACAAATCGCAACAATTTGTAAATTGTTTCACACCGACATTTACAATATTTATAACCCTACGCTAATTAATGTAATTGTATTTGGCTTGAATTAAATTTTGTCAGTATAATGTAGTATTGTTGATTTAGTAGTAGATTTAGTATTGATCACTATCACATAGCCACCTTGAGGTCATGTTATGCAAAATACGTTCCCCTATTTATTATCCCTTACTATCATTGGTAAGTGTTATTTTTTGCGACCTAAATAAAGAGAATGGGCCTCGTTAAATAAAGGTGAACAGTGAATAAAAAAATACGGGAGGAAAATTGCCAAAAGAAATACATAAAATGTAGGTCGAAAAACACGCCAACCTTATTATAATAAAATACTAAAATATCCTACAACAATCAATGTTTTCCAATTTCAAGAAAAAACACCGCAATATCTCCTAAGAGGCGTTTATATTTAAATTGATCTCAAAGTGAAGCCACGCTTTTAACAACAGCCCCTTATATAGAAAGGAAACACATTGTTTCCAGTAAATTTCTTCAGAAGCAATCACCATTCGCAATCCATTTAACCGTTTTTCATTTCCCCATTTCCACGGAAAAATTGCGCTCATTTTCGCGTTCTCAAATAACTTACGGACCTGACTCAAAAGAAATCTAAAGGCAATCGAGCGATGGTAGCTCTTTCGATTTATAAGTTGATAATTTTCAGATAATATGAGAGATTACGATCGTCATATAATCGATCTAGTGAGCAGATGCTTCTTTGGCGAGCGTCGTATCTCTGGGTATGATATCGAACATTTTAGATGGTCCGCTCTAGAGGAATTCGAATTACTGTAATTTTTTAAATTGGAGGATTTCTCGAGAACCGTTTCCGAGACCAAATTCACTCAACTGTTACTTAAGAGATTGGTATCGCTCCACTTTTCAATATCGTTGGAAGAGGAGATGCCAAAATTTAGGGGCAAATATTCTATAATTGGGTCGGCCATACAATTTAATTTTCATTGCCTATCTCCGTTATTGATATGCAAACAATATGGCTTGCCAATCTACAGTGATCAAAGTTATATAGCATAAATTTCTAATCATGTTTTTTTTTCTTCCGCAATTTTTATTTCAGCCGTATTTTTTTTCCTGACATTAGAGAATATAGTAAATTCACTCTTACTTTATCTAGTTATAATTTATATTTTGCTTTACTTGTCAAAACATATAAGAAGATTTATCGAAAATGAAATTATTTGAATACTAAATTCCATCCCTAAATTATATAAAAGAAATGCAGACGACTGTATTATTTGTACACCAGGAAACGAAATAAATTATACAACAACAATGTTTAAGTTTTGTCGTTCATAATTTAAATTTACAATAGAGAAGAAAGCACTCACAAACTTCAACTTAACTACATCAGAAATCTACAGCCTCTAATAGATATTTCAAGTTCCAGTGAATACAACCGACTTCCATAAAGCGCATTGATTAGCTGATAAAACCATTCAGCTAGTTCAGAATGCAGACGATGAATTCCTCAACAAATAAAACAGATTTCAAAAAATTTAATTTTTTTTTTTTGAAACTTTGATGTAATATTGTTCTCTATGCAACTTTGTGGCCATTTTCTCCCTATATAGGACATACTAAACAGCATATAATAGATCATTTAGAAGCCACATATATTCAAAAACCATGCAGTCAAAACAACGACCAGGGCTACGCAACTATTCTGGCGCTGCAGGAGGGTTGCTGGCAAAACCTGGGGATTAAAGCCGAGGGTGATCCATTGGCTATATACTGCCGTGATAAGACCAGCAATAACATGGTGAAAAGCTCCATACCGAACAGACACCAGGCACGCAGTGAGATCGCTGCTAATGGTAACTGGTTCACGGACGGATCCAAATCCAGCCAAGGCACAGGAGCCGGTATTTGTGGGCCCAGTCCTAACCAAAGAATATCTATAAGCCTGGGGAAACACAATGGTCTTCCAGGCAGAGGTATCCGCCCTTGCAGCCTGTGCAGAAATGATTGCAAAAGGGGACTGCATGAGGAGGAAAATTAATATAATGACTGACAGCCAGGCTGTCATTAAGGCAGTCTCGAACCTAGTAACTAGGTCAAAACTAGTTAGAGACTGCAAACTATCCCTCAATACACTGGCACGAGACAACACGGTGCCTCTGATTTGGGTGCCGGGACATGAGGATATAAAGAGTAACGTAATAGCCGATGAACTAGCCAAGGAGGGCTCTTCATGGGTCCAGAGCCCGTATGTGGGATCACTAAGGATTCCGCAAGAAGGAAGATCTGGGACCTGGTTAGATAAAGAAAGTACAAAGAAATGGAGGTCGACTGAAGGTCAACTCCATATCAAAACGCTGATAGGGGATGGGGATGGTAGTTTCTCTGATAACCTACTCAGGCGCAGTAAGAAAGAAGTTAAGACCATTACTGGGTTGGTAACTGGACACTGTCCCCTGAAAAAGCATCTATACAACATAGGCCGAGTAAGCGAACCGTGATGTAGAAGATGCGAACCACAGGAGGAAACGAGTTTACATGTAATCTGCACTTGTGAGGAACTTAAGGTACTTAGGCAAAAAGTACTCGGGATAGATCTATTGGAGCCCTCGAAGGTCCTCAAGTTTCCACTGGGCAAGATACTGGGCTTTATAGAGAACACCAAGCTGCTCGAGTGGAAATAAGAGAATCAATAGGGATGGTGCAAGCTGATGAGCACCTTGCTCAAGCGCCCGGACATCAAGTGCCCATCCTAACTTGAATGAATGAATGAAATGAGCATGCCTATGTAACCTAGTTGAACCTATCTTTAACGAAAGAAGCAAAATATAAAACAAGAAGTGTCCTGGAATTAATTCAACTAAAAAAATATACCAATTGTGTTAATGATCACCAGGAAGTTATATATTTTTACATCACACAGAAGTCATTTTTAACAGTTTTTATTAACTAACTATTTAATCCATTTAGTGCCTATTCTATAACGTCGCCTACACCTTTGTTAAAATATTTCCAATACACTACACATTTTAGTTTATCGCACATAAACATATTTGGACCTAAATTTTTGCTTCAGTTTTGCTAGTGTTTACAAAAAGAGTAACATTTTTAAAAAAATACCCATACATTAATTGCTGGATGCATAATTTAAGGAACAATTTGAATTTAATTGCTTATATTTGAGATGAATTATTTATGGTAAATATATTTTTTAATATTTAAACTATTTGTAGAACATTTGAGAAACCACATATCCAAAACTTAATGTAAAATATAAATTATAACCATACACGTGTTACATTTATTATATTTCTGATAATACCCAGAAATAATAAGAGTTAAATAAGTTTCTGAGTAACATAAGCAAATTATGATTGATTAAAGTTTCGTATTAACACAGGTTATGTCTACCTTCACCAACAAATTTAATGACACAAATAAAACATTTGATGAATAAAAAAAAACCTAATGCTGTTGAAGACGATAAACTGACACAAATTACTTAATTTTACGATTTTTGTGTTACAAGCGTATCTAGAAAACACTATGACAAATATATGAATGTGTTTACATCCGTTTATGGAAACATTAAGTTATGCTCCTCGTTCGACACGACGTTTAACATTTTTTCTTTTATTTTGGTATATGTGAATATATGCGTAGATAAAGCGAATGGAAAACTTATCATTTTTTTTGCTAAGATGTCTCTGGAGGGAGTCCGCTCGTGCACGTTATTTACGGATGCTTTCTGAATAAAATTCCTCCTTTATGTCTCTTTTTATTGTTGTTTATAGAAATCCCGTGGAAATCTAAAAAAAAAAACCGAACGGAAATATATATTGTTTGCATTAGTTCTATACGTAAGATTCAAATTGCCGGTTTTCCGAATCAAAGGCATTTTTGACATCGTCAATGTTATGTTTGCAATATTTAAATCAAAATATTATAACTGGCTGGTTAATGCTATTATTGTTGTTACCATGCATATAAAATTACATGTTTATTGCTATATTAAAATCGTTGCCTGAACAAAATTTTAATACATATTAGAGATCCGATTGATTTGTACCACAAATATCGCTCGTATAGTATGAGCTAATTCGAAACGTGTAATTTTTTTTTTATAATGTAATAAATAATTAATATAAAATAAAACCCTGCATCTTGCCAACACCGTTTTTAAAAAAGGATGGAACATAAACTTAGCCGAACACACTCGATGTAGTGTGAAGAACTTTTACGGAAATATCTTAACTTAAATAAGGATGAATGTGTAAATTAAAAAGAATGAAATAAGCAATTCGTTTTACAAGGCTTTTCTAGACTCGTTCATTCTCAAACTTGGTTTAGTTTGATGAAACCAGTCCTATAAAACTAATTCTTTAACATACTATTATTACAACATTTCATTGTAGGAATAGTAAAACTAAAACAAGATTACACGAAAGGAAAAAATTGGAAAATCGGGGATAGGTAAGGAATCAAATCAAAACTAGGAAAAAGCTTACATACTATTTAAAGAAGTGGCATACAGCCACGACGCCGACAAGCAAATATTTATTAGATTGCTCTGTTATGCTTCATAAAGTAACACCTAACGTAACAAAGCGGTTAGCTTAGGGCTATTTCAGACGAAGCGGTTTGATTGATTCAACTAAGTTCTCTAGTTTAGGCCTCCTTCAGACGAAGCGATTAGCTGATTCCACTAGTTGAACGGACGGTTGTCAAGGAGCATACTGATATGAACCTTTTCACACGGAATCAACTCGTCCGCTTCGGCGGTTTCAATGGGTTCTTAATAACAATCAACCAGTTGAAAATAAACCAAGCAACTTAGTTGAATCAACTAAACCGCCTCGTCTGAAACAGGCCTTTCTCTTAACTAGTTGATTGTCATTTAAGACCTGCTGAAGTCGCCGAGGCGGACAAGTTGATTCCGTGTGAAAGGGTTCAGGCGGTTCCTAATCATTTGTCAAATCCGCATGTTCCTTGACAACCGCCCGTTCAACTAGTGGAATCAACTAATCACCTCGTCTGAAACAGGCCTTACGCCTATGCTGATAGAAGTCAATAAGAAAAAAACAATTTAAGCTTGTAAATATAGAAAAAAGTGAAAAAGTTTTTTTTAGCAAATCAGTGGTACATATTAAACGTCTACAACAATCCTTTTGATTTGTAATTATTCATTTACTTGTGAAGCGTGATGTACTTGGGTTGGTTACGTGAAGGAGTTTGAAATGATTTACCCACGACGAATACATATGCGAATGATTCATTTCACTACCACCGCATATGGTACAGACAAATGCAATGAATATATTTATTCATTGAATAATATTTTTTTTTTGTCAAAATTATTTTGTTCATAAAGTTAAAAGAAACAGTAACAGCAATAATAAAATGTTTTTAAATCAATTATATTCTAAATTTTGAAACATTTTGGAAGGACAATGGAAATTGTCGAAGGAAAAATTAATGTGATTTTCATAAGTTTGAAGGTTTGTCTTTGTAACAACAAACCATAAACCTTGAGGGATGTCTAAGATATTGGGGGTATGATTATTACTGCCATGTGGTCAAACTAATACACTTGCTAACATTTGCATAAATGTTTATGCTAATAATATCTACTATTTTTGTGAGTTATGAGAAATACAATAGATTTGACTTTTATGATGATGGATAGGACCATCAGCAAAGCAACATCGAGACCACAAGGGACAGCAAAGTGAACGCTGTTCACATCAATAGACCATCTTATTCCTTAACGGTCAATTGCTGCAGAAATACTCTTGAAACACACAAGTTGCCATGTGTTAGGCAATAATATAGGTTCCAGATAATACATGGTATTACTTATGCTTCACTCCAGGTAAAGCAAAAGTACCATTCCAGCTGAAGTTTTTATATAGTGTGTTCAATACCACATATCTAGCCAAGACACTGTAATACACCTCGGCAAATGGATGGAGTAAGAAAAGATAATTACAATTTTAGCGGAGCAACGCGCACAAGTTTAAACATATTAGATAAAAATATAAATTCCAAATAATATATGTATACCTATTTCCACGTGAATCTAAGGTACGAAGCCAAGTACAAGAATTGGTCAGAGCAACCTTGGAAGAACATGAAAGAATTTCATGGTTTGCTTAATGGTTTGTTATATGTTAAAAAAGCATACTTTATATCACACTTACTCTCCGTTTCTTTCCGACTTCAGCCAAGTCTCTACAATTAGCCGTCGTCCACAACCAATTTGTTGTTGACTAGTACATGGAGTGCGAGGACAGTTTTCTGATTGTTTTTTCAGTTCAAATATCCGGTTAACACGGAATATAACGAATCGCTCGTCGCAAATCACGTCCACATAAGATCCTTAGGTGTTAAAGCATTAAAATCATCGCGTAGCTGTGGATTTCTATCCATCCATGATCTATTGAAACATCCGATTCTGAAGGGTCTCCATGGCCGTAAAGTGAGTCTTAGCCATTGTACAAATGGCGATATACATTAGAATTAGTCTCACATAACAGAAGTTTTGATGTTGTTCTGAGGCAACTAGCAGTTTAATTTTTGTCCGGACCATGACCGTTTCAATTTTTACGAACTGAACAGCCATCTCATCTTGGGCCAATTATTGATAATTTTTAAACATACAAGAGCCACATACAGGACTAAAAGTGGCAGCTGTTGGGAATTGATGTAAATATTGGGGTGAATAGAAAGTTTTATTAATTGTAAAAACAATATCAAATAACTAATGACATCTTTGCGACTGTTTTAGTTACCAATTTGCTGGTTTCAATTTGGAAATTGTTAAGATGACAACCATATTTATTTGCAAATAACTCGCCATACACCAATGTAACATATAAATGGGTTTACAAAGACCTTAAATTTACAATAAACTTTCTCGAAGGCTGTAATCTGCTGCCAAACTCAATTTGTAAGTTCACTACAGTGCTTTTCATTCGAATAGCTCGTAGTTCAGTTCTAAAGGCAATGAGACTTTTATCCTCGATACGTTTCGAGCAAAGTTTGAGTGTCTTTTGGAAGGATGTTTACGTCTCTATATATATCAGACATTAATATGTGTTTTCCTTGAAGCCTGATATTAACCATATTTAAATACTTAGTTAAATAGCTTAAAAATCTAACTTCCATTGTCTGTTGTAATTTTGATAGTTGTTGTACAAGCATGCTCTTCACAATCATGAAAGTATTGCTTTTTTTGTCTCAAGTCAAAGACTTTTAAATCCGGCAGCTTCACTCAATCACTTGGCTTTCGAATCCTAAAGAACACCAGAAACGTCTGAAATTAACAATGTGTCCATCTATTTTTTGTGATGTAGAAGAGGATACAATGTTTCTTTTCATGCAAGAATTTGACAATATAACTAAATTGTTCTATTATAGTTTTGATTTTTCCCACTGAACACATTTTATTTTGTTCATTAATATTTGTACCTCCTTTAGTTTTCTTTTTACAATGTTTCTCCATGTTAATGACTGCTATGCTTATTCCAAGTGCCAGAATAAATCTTCCCTTACTTTCGTTACTTTCAAACCGCAAAGTTATAAACGTTTTTAATGAAATCTAAATTTTTCACAAATTCCTTGCACAAAAAACGGTAATATGCAATATACACATGTCAATACTTTCGTCTGTCTTCCACCGTATCTGTCACTTCTTAAGCAAATTCAAAAAGTTAAGCTATTTTATTAAAAAACCATTTAAATACTCTATCAGCTTTACAGTTTCCAAATGCGTGCGATAATTTCTACAGCGAAAACAAAAATCACCTAACAGTTGCCAAGTCATCCAATAAAATAAAAGTAACAATTTCCGAACGGAGCGCGGTACGGTTTCTAAATTACAGGCTACCTACTTAAACAGTGGAAGCAAGAAGTCATCATTTGCAATATTACGGCACCACTGATTCAAGAAATGCACCATCATAACGGATATCAGTCAAATATTTATTACAGTCATATTCATTAATGGAATTACTCGGAAATTAACTGCATAGAAACAGAAATGGAAGATGGAAAACGTGAATTAATCAGTGTACATAGTTACACCCTACCTTTTTTTATGCATCAATTTAATGTAGAAAAAAAACAAATATATCTATATTGTGCTATATTCATGTAACTATAGGTTGTATCTTATAACCTGTAGTATATCTACTACGATAAATATGCCTACGAATGTATCCAATCAATGTCAGGAAACCTTGAAAATAACGAATGCAAAGTGAGATAGCTGTATAAACGGCTATTAATAAATTATAAATCGTGAGTAAGTAGAAAGATTCCTTTCTGAAATAATAAATAATGATCCTTTTAATAATGTTGAATAAAAAAAAAGTACCTTTCTCATGCAGCACGATCTTCCTTTTATAATACCTATGCATTTCATTTAATTGTGCTCCAAAACCAGCACGTAACTACTTTTGATTCTTACGAAAGAATACCTTTAAAATTACTAACTAAAGCCATCTCTGTTTTTTCTTTTGACGATTTTTCACTACCCGTATTGTATTAAGTTCACAAATTCAGTGAAAGTAGCACACACTAATAAAAATTTGGTAAATTTCCTCCACTACGAATTGTGGTCAATTTTGTACCCTCAAAACCATACAGGTATTTTACTTTTAGAAGTACTAATACTTCTAACTAGGTAATTTTTCCAAGATTTTTTCATGTAGCCTGGAATATTTATAGTGAAATTTCGAAATGTAGGTAACTATTCCAAGATTTTTTCATGTACTCTGGAATACTCACAAGTAGAATTTCTAAAGTAGGGATAATTTCCATAGAAGTTTTACTTGCCTAAAAGTAAAATTACAAGGAAGAAGAAAAAATTAGTATTTCTAATTTTTTTCCTAACAAAAAGGAAAATATCATCGAAATGAAGTGCCCTGGTAGAGTTTATTTAATTGGGATTCAATGCAAAAAAGGCAACAAAATATGAAAATTTCCAGTGCTTACCTCAAAATTAGTGTACGCCCGTTGCTCGTTTCCCCTCCACATTGGCGGTTAGTTCGCAAAAATCTAGGGCCACCGTAAGCAGTGGGGAACACTGTTATATAATAGTTCCTAAGAACTGTTTATCTTGTAAGTAATAGACAAATTTTGTTAGCTGTGTCTGTCATGTAGAGAACTTACATCGAATACGGAAAGTTAGTGTCGTGACATAGGAGAACCACCAACTTCACGGCAATTTCTGTACTCGTAAAATATGTTTAACGTATTTGCTACTTTAAGCCAGAAAGGTTTGCTATTATAACGTCATGACGTGATGATTTAAGTAATACAATTCTGACGTCGACAAAGTTTACTAGTACTGAGTGGCGCAAAAGTAATATCATAATTTTATTTGGCTGCCATTTTGTTATAAATGAAGAAAAAGAACTCTGTTTTCACAAAAAGTTTATTTGAAAGTGTAAAATTGATGACATTAATTGGAAAAAAATTATATTACTCCTTTGAGTTGATGAATAACTGCGCTCGTTTTACAGCATTTTGAATTGTTGCTCGCAAAAGATCTGTCTCCAAATTAGCGATTTCTGCTTCAATGTTAGCTTTCAGGGGTTGCAAGGTTCGTGGTTTGTTGTGGTAAACGCGAGAATTTAAGAAGACCCAAAGGAAAAAGTCTGGGGCTGTTAAACCTGGCGATCTGGACGGCCAGTTCAAATCCCCAAAACAGGAGATCACTCGACCTGGAAATTGGTGTCTCAAAATCTCCATAGTTGGTCGAGCTGTGTTAGCAGTCGCTCCGTCCTGTTGAAACCAACAATGATCGAGACGCAATGCAGCAACTTGCGACAAAAAAACTCGTTTAGCATCTACCTGTAACGCTCACCATTTACGGATACGGTAGTGCCATCGACGTCTTAAAAAATAAGGGTCAATTACTGTTTCACTGCAAATGCCACACCAAACGGTTTGAGAGGATGCAATGGCTCTTCTTGCATTTCATGTGGAATCTCTGTGCCCCAGAAACGCAAATTTTCTTTGTTAACGTAACCACTTCGGTGGAAATGAGCTTCGTCGCTGATTATGATTTTTGATAGCAAATCATCCTCTTCTTGCACCAAGTTCAACATAGTATGGCAGTAAGTTAATCTTGCCCAACAGTCAGCAGGCAGCAATTCGTGAACAGTTTGCACTATGTAGGGGAACATTTTCAAATCTTTCACCAAAATCCGTTGCAACGAACGTCTGCTGATGCCTAATTGTTTGCATCGTCTTCTCGCTGATGTTTATGGATTCTCTCTGACGTGGACGGCAACAGCAGCGATGTTCTCGTTCGAACGAGCACTACAAGGCCGACCACTTCTTGCGACATCTCTAGTGGACCCAGTTTGCACGAGGCCAAACGCTTAATTGTCCGAGCATATTGAATACGATGACCGGAAAAAACTCACGCTGCGTTAAAACAAGACTTAAAATTTGTCAAATAAGTAGTAACAATAATTCCACGTTCCTGAAGTGTATATCGCTCCTGGCTTGTTGACAACTAATTCTCTATATATACTACATCATAATGTCAAAGCACAGTGACATTTGGCACCATCTGCAAAAATGGCGGCCAATTCAAATTATGACATTACTTTTGCGCCACCTCGTACTTGTCTATAACTGTCCCGACTTTGTATAAAATAAATAGTTTCTTTAAGAAAATCACAAATCGAGTAGCAATAAATTAAAATAAAAATACATTAGAATACTCAAGAAATAATCTTTAATTATTCTCACAATCAGCTATCCTTAATTATTAATAAATTGAATCAACGTCAAAACAATGACTGCAGTGCTGCTTTATCTGTAAATTAACATTACTGTCAGAACACCAAAGTCGCTCAAGGGGGCAAGTGCTCCTTTTCCTACTTCTTCACTAATTTACATACACAAGCAGAGAAAATAGGCAATAAATAAAAACCTATATTTTTGGTAGAGATATGTCGCCGGCAGTACGGCTGAGAAGGAAGGGTGCATGTTTGCTAATCTTGTAAGTCAAGCTGTAAAATGCGGTGCCGGTTGTTAACTTCTCAGCGACTCGGTGTATTCCGGCACCCTAAGTCAAGGGCCTTCAAGGCCCTGTAGTGCTGAACTATTATTATTAGTGCTGTCATCCTGATCCAGATAATTTTGGATTCGGATATCCAGATCTTAATGTTATCCGGATCCGTTATCCGAAACCTCGGATCCAGATCTGCTAACCAAAACCTCAGATCAGGATCTGCTATCGAAACCTCAATCCGAAATCTCGCATCTGGTGCTATAATCACTAAGATTTATTGATCACCTATGTAATACAAAGTGAATGTGTACATAGATAGTACGTACTCTAATATTTACTTATATTTCCTTCAGATCCGGATTCAACTACCTGATAGTGAATCCAGATCCTAAAATCGAATAGTAGATACGGACCTGAGAGCCGGATAGTGGATCCGGATATCCGAATAATTTCAAAAGTGGATATCCTAATCTCAATTTTGATATATTTTATATTAACAGCACTATTTATCATGTATATCCAAAAAGAGTGGAGAAAATTATATAAATTGTCAAGAACTGAAATGTGAACTACCATATCAGTATTATGAGCGTCGGAGTCAAAGTATGCTTTCATCGTTCGTCATACATGAATAATTGACAAGTAGTGAATCAGCTGTTTCTGCATTGTTCCAGCTAATTTGCAATAAAATAAGAAATATTCGGCAGAAGTTAATTACCTAGCTCTTGTTTTCACTACATAAAGTTGCAAATAGCTTACCTGCCACAAACAAGTCAATTTGCAGGTATTCCTTCAGCCAAGCTTAGTGTAACCCTTGTACACAGATTTTAGGTCTAGCCGAGAACCAGGTCGGAAATTTTGCAAGTTATAGATGCGTTGTCGGCTATCAGTCTGAGATTTAAATACGAGAAAGTCGAGTTTATAATAGATAAAATGGCAACAAACGGATATTGATATCTTAAAGAGATGTTAAAAAAATCATTGCAAGGATAAAAATACAAAAAACCAGATAATGACCAATAAATTTAAGGATATGCCATGAATTAAAATAAAGTGTTGAGCATTACATTTAAATTCCTAATTACAATTCTAAAATAAATGAAATAATTTATTTTTTATAACAGTGAAACGTTACAAATCGAAGACTAGGATTTACCTTCTGAAGCCTTCCATTATCCTATACCATTAAAAAGAAAATAGAATTGGAGGGCTAGCTGTAAATACAGTAAAAATAGGAGACAATATATCTTTTAGGTCACAGTAAATTATCACCCTTATACACACATACAAATGGACGTACTTCCGTGTTCGTATTAATCGTACCTCATTGATGCCAAGTACTTGTATCTAATAACACTTAAGGCGATGCTTCTTCACTGCGATTGCATCTAAGCCTTCTGGAGGTCGATTATTTTTATTCATTATTCACCTCTATCTTCAAGCATGTGCGTCGATTTCTCAAACACAGGTGCAATCAACCGTCGTGTGATTCTTAAAACTACGGCACCGTTCCTACCAGAAACGCCTACGCGAAATTGCTCACCGCGCGCAATCAAGCAGTGTAAATTAGCCAAAACTGCTTTGACATATCGCCTGTATATTCCACCGCGTGTACGCATTGTTCATACTCGCTCCTTCCTCCGCGCCACGTTTGTAATTAAGGAATCGAACGCGGGTCCAATTAATCATCCCACGCATGTGCTGGCGGAGTGAAAAATAAGTAAACCGCTTCGAAGAAGAGATACTCGTTGCGTTCACGCGATACCTAGGTGTGCAGAGGCTGCATGTACAGGACCGTATCGGAAAAGTATAAAATTGTTGCGCGCAATATGCGGATAACGTGTGCGTGCAACATCTGTACCAAATCAATGATTTATGATAACGATGAGGTCTTGAAAATTTGTTGTTCATAAGTTCTTGTTAGTTGGCTGAATGAGTTTATTATAACTTGACGATGAACATTAAATAGAATCAAATATTTTGAACCACTGAAAGCAAGCACATCCAAAAAACCAAACAAAAATGCATACTCATTTAATAGTAAAAAAAAATCTGGATTTTAAAGCAAAAGTGAGTAAAAAAAATTATAACAAGAGCCAGCCAATACTCTTAAGAAATAAAGTGTACATAGATACAGTGCATTCAAAAAATTCAAAAAGACATACAATCAGCAATACTGCCCCATATACACAGTAAAAGTACATTGTGATATACCGGTGTCTGTGGCAGAAGCACGGATAGCGTACAACTACATATGCATGCCATTAATACAATGGCGACGATACGCATGATAATACGAAATAACAATTAATACTAAAAGTTTAAACATTATAAATAAAAGTTGATATGAAAATAGGGTGATTCAAAATACTCATTCAAGGAATAATAACACTTACTAACTAAATAATCTTTCGTGCATTTTTAAAAGGATTAATATTATTGAGTAACTTAATTTCAGGTTTCATTAAATTATATAATTTAATACCAATATAGAGAGCATTGCTTTCGTAAGTAACAAGTTTATGTTTTGGAAATAATAAAATCATCAGCATTACGTGTAAAATAGTTATTAAAATCCTTATTTTGTTTCAGATTAGGTTCAATGCGAACAGCTCTCTTCTTTACCTATGATAATGTAGAACATAAAATATCAATGTGTGTTGACCAACCTAAGTCGTTATCAATATGTAGACCCAGTAACTTAATGGAGGTAACCTGCTGCATTGAATGCCCATCAACTCGCAGTAGTTGGCTACAGTCAGTATCTCTTCTTTTTGGAGTAAACAGCCTGAAAGTAGTCTTGTCGATCTTTATTCGCAAGTTATTAACGGTAAACCACTGTACAAACATGTTTATCATATTTTGCATATATTTCCTTAATTCTTCAATATTAGTAGCTGCATGTAAGTAACTAATATCATCTGCATACATTACGAGATCATCGTAATTAATTACACATGGCAGATCGTTCACAAATAATAGGAAGAGCAGTGGCTCCAGTATCAAGCCTTGCGGCACCGCTGACTACAAGATTATTAGTATTATTGCAATGTTTTTCACTAGTGGGAGGTAGTAGTTGTAGGGTTTATCCTCACTTCTGACAGCGACAATGTGTATACAATATAAAATAAAATAACTACATTATTTTACAGCATTCTTACGCTAACATCGTTTATTAAATAGATTTGCAGCATTTATACGAGTACGAACTATAAACTTACAAATATCGATGTAATTTATCAATATTATTCTGTGTATTTTCCTTGCAATGTAAATATTATTGTACAAATTGTAATTTTACGCTCAAGACCCTATTCAAGATACTCAGAGGAAGAAGAACTCGTGTATGAAAGTAATCTGGAAGTTTGAAACGTTCTCATGATAATTTCAGATACCACAAAGTCCAAGGAATTATTAAGGAACGGCGGTTTTGTAGAGATAATATGTCTTTATTGTGCAGACTTCCGTCTGACTGGCTAACATCCTTTCTATAAATTAGAAAAAAAAGAGTATCATTGAGAAGGTGGCGCTTTTCTTTAGAAGATGGCAGCAGAAGATTTTTTTAAAGATCCACCAAAATACTGCTTCTTGGAAAGTGGTTTATTAAAAAGTGGAATACATGAATGACCGTTAGCAAAACACAAAAAAAAAATATTTGGTTTCCAAGTCGCATTCGCGATTACATATCTCCTTATTTTAATCATTAGTTTTGTCTCTATATATTTAATTAACTGAACAAGAATGTATGAAATCTAAATAAATTCTCTGCCAGACTTACCACATCATACCAACCCTAAAATCCTGGAATATGTTAAAAATAATTTTGATTAATGGTTTTAACGTTATATAGAAACTGGCAGGCAATATTTTATGTATTTAATAAGCTAGCGCATAATCTTATAAGTTTACTACCTACGTAAAATTAAAATTAATCTCTAAGCTGGTAACACTTATTTGCGCACATAATGATTAATTACTTTGTATACATACTGCTCGAAGGCTTGTAGTACACACACATTTATTTTCATTTGTTCTTCTAAAATAGCTATCAAACCTACAAAACATGTCACATTCAATAAACCTCGCATTGGCGTTTCCCCAAACAAAAGTTGATCCGGTACTGCAAATATTGGCGGATAAAACTACCGAAAATAAATGAAGCGATGTCAAACTGGGTTCCTGCAGTAATTAGCTCTTAATGGGACCATGTGGGCATGCGTGAACTTGTAATAAAACCAAACACGAGCGGGTATTTGGTATAAGCCGTAGTGCTTAATTGAAATTCTTAATGAGATCGCCACACGTCCGCTCACTGATTCTTATTAACTCCCAAATTGTATAATTAATTTTTATTGCAAGATGCAATGCGTTATTTTATAGGTACTCCGACCTTCACAAACATTTTTCATCACAGGAAAACGAACCAAAATTTTATTGAAACTAAATATCAGCGGAATTTAATAAAGAAAAGGGAGCGGCAATTAGAATAGATAACTGCTTCAATTTCAGCATCTGTAACAGCTGTTCCGAGTTGTGGATTCGCCCTGTGTAATGACGGTAATAACACACTTTTATTATTTGCCGTTTGCGTCACTAAAACAAATTACGTTCATATTTTCAATTTTCTCTCTCGACAAGTACTTAATGGACTTATTGATTTCCTACTTGACATTTAAAACTACGAAATTCAGTCTATATCGTGATAAATAAGGAAAAACTACTCTTTGCATTAAAGAATCATTTCAAATGACGATAATGAAAATTGGGCAGCACAAACGCAAAGTAAAACACTTCAAATTGAATTGCATTAAAACGAAAAACTAAATTATTGTGGTGTATATGCTTCGAAATAAATAAAGTAACAGCACAATTAACTTATCTTAATGTTTTTAAGTAGTCATTATGATTAGTTTAGGTCTGTGTAACAAATTTTCTGGCTGATTTCGAAAAATTTTATTTCTTAAAGCCGAAACAAATACAAATCTAAAGGAATTTAGATATCTAATGCTAATACGTTTACCATTAAAATATTGTTTTGAATATCTAACCTGTTTTGTCTTGTTGAAAATTGCCTCTTTCCAATTCATCAGCATCTAACTGGTTTACAAATATTTCTACAATTTGAGTGTAATGTTTTTCCGTGCAAATATTAATATTTTCATTAAAAAATTCACCACGAATTATGCAGAATTTTTGTATTGCGGATTTCTTTTGCCCCTACGTACGTAATTATTGATGCAGCCTAACGAATAGAACTATTTCTCAATTGACATAAATTTCAGATCTAATATAATATTGTAACGTTTTAGGTGTTCACAAATAATTCACCTAGGCGATATATTAAATAAGAAGTATTTATTTCTACACTTAAGTTTAAATTAAAATAAAACAACATTAACATAAACACTAACAATAAATAACTAAACCACTACTAAAACACTTATTAAATTGAATTCGCTTAAATAATGCTTCTTTATATGCACAATTTATGTCCATTATGGCTATCTCTACCGAACTACCTAATGGAATTACCAATAGGACACCAATCAGAGAGGTGAGCAACTTTTAGAGTATATTCTTTGTAATAACCTACTCGTACATAATATTGGGAATACCGCCACATTTGTAACAAGGGTAAGGGAGGAAGTGTTAGTATTACACTTAGTACACTGAACCTAAAGGATCTGTTTAAAGACTGGAGGTATCAAGTGAACCTTCTCTCTCTGATCACAAGATGATTGTGTTCAGACTAGAGACGAAGACTCCAGAGCCACCACTTCGGAGGAAATCCCAGAAAACAGATTGGGACAACTACAGAACAATCTAAGTAGCAATCTAGAAGGTCATCAAATCCCAGAAAGGCCAGGCATCATTGGATCTGGAAAACCGACTTAAAGAGGTGAACCATTCCATACTCGAAGCATACGATTCGAGCTGTCCTGTTCAGCAGACAAAAGAATGTAAGGACGCACCTTGGTGGAACAGCCATCTGTCAAAACTAAGATCCGATACGCGGAAGCTCTTTAACAAGGCCAAGCGTAACGGGGATTGGGCAGAGTTACACCGAGAACACTTACTTCCTACAATAAAGCTATCAGGAAAGCTAAAGCAGATAGCTCCAGAAAGTTCTGCGAGGAAATCGATTCAACACTACCGCTTCGCGACTTTTTACAAGGTAATGGCAAGGGTAGAATCGACTCAGGAATGGCCACTAAGAAAGCCAGATAGAAGCTTCACCGAAGGTTGAAGAAGAAAGAGCTCTCCTCCTTCTAGAAACCCACTTTCCTGAAAGCAAAGTGGGAACTCAGGAAAATGCTTCCGAGATATATAAAAGACCAAATAAAGAAGCTACTACAATGGCAAGACACATACTGTAGCAGCGAACGGTTATAAATGGGCCATTAAATACTTTCAGCCGTTCAAAACACCGGGAGTAGACGGGATTCTTCCAGTCTTACTTCAGAAAGGGCAGGAAGAAATCCTTCCTCACATGATTCGGATAAGCCGAAGCAGTCTGGAGTTGGGATTATTCCAGAAGCCTGGCGAAAGGCTAAAGTCACCTTTATACCAAAAGCAGGGAAAAGGGACATCACGCACCCTAATCCCAACAGAACCTATCAGCCTTACAACATTCTTTTTGAAAACGGTGGAAAAGGCTTGTAGATAGACTACAATCAGATAACAGAAATTTGGAGCGGATGCCATTGCACCCCTGTCAGCACGCCTACCAAAGGGCAAATCCACTGAGACTGCATTAGTGGACCTGACGGACCAAATCCAAGATGCCCTGACGAATAAAGAAACCGCTAGTGGTGCGCCTTTCTAGACAATAGAGGGTGCTTTTGACAACACTCCCCACCGAGTCTGTCAAAAAGCATTAATTAATAGGGGGGTAGACGACGTGACTTCTAGATGGATGTCGCAACTACTGTCTACCAGGTCGGTGGAGCGGAGGTGGGACATAAGCACATCTCGGTTAGCACGACGCAGAGAGCCCACAGGGGGAGTTACATCCCACTTATGTGGAGCCTAATAGTAGACGAACTCTTATGCGGATTGACGGATTAGCATATCCTGTCAAGGGTATGCGGATGATATTGTCATATACGCAAGAGGCAAATTTGAGAATACCCTCTGTGCACATAGTGCAAAGAGGACTGAACTTTACGAGAAGATGGTGTCAATCGATGGGACTCAATGTCAACCCCACTAAGCAACCAGTGAGCGTTTACCAGGAAAAGAAAATCCAATCTGGAACCATAAAACTGGATGGGCAAAATATAGACTGGCAGCGCAAGTAAATATCTAGCCTCACCCTAGACAACAAACCTCTATGGAACAAAATGAGCTGAGGTAACAACAAGGCAAAAAGAGCTCTGATGGTGTGTAGAAACTTTGCAGGGAAAAAAATGGGGATGCAACCAAAAATACTGCTTTGGATGTATACTGCGATAGTGAGACCGATCATCACCTATGCATCATAGCATGGAGCAAAAGAACTAATCTGGCACCGCAGAATTAACCTCTCGAAAGTGCAAAGATAGCATGTGATGCATAACGGGGCTATAGCGAACTGCCCAACAGCAGCTATTGAAGTAGTATTGGATCCTGCCCCCTTCAACAATTGTAGGAGGGCGTGGCAACAACAACCGCACTAAGAATGGTCAAGGAAGGAATGATTAGGCATAGGCCGTCAATCACCGGACGGATGATCAACCTGGGATAATGCCCCCGGATGACATGGTAAAAGAAATTAGCTTTGTGAAGGAATTCACCACAAGCTAAGTAATAGAAGCGAGTGGGATCATAAACCATATTGAATTTAATAAAAAATGCCATCAAATGTATACCTGATGGCTCCAAAACGGCGAAGGAACTGGACATAGGAATATACGGCCTAGAACTACATATTCGAAAGCTTGGAAAATACCCAAGTATATTCAGGCGGAAATACACGCTATTGGAAGATGTTTCCAGTTCCATATGGATAGGAACTATCGGAAACAGAGATATCATCATGTCTGAAAGTCAAGCAGCCATCAAGGCGCGGGAGCTCATATGAAATCAGATCCAAGATGGTCTGGGAATGCCTAGGGAAACTAAATGAGCTAGGCAAAAGAAATAAAGTAACCTCGCTGTGGGTCCGGTCACCCAGGAGTGGAAGACCGAAATAACGGATAACCCTCGCAAAAAACGGCTGGAATGCCTTTCGTAGGCCTGAACCTTTGCGGGTTAAGTAGCAGTACAATACTGAAGAAACTAAAAATAGAAATGGAGCAGAGAAATCCAGTTAACTGGAAAAATCTCCAGGGAATGATGCAGAGTAAAATTCTTCTGGGAACTTATAACAGAGAGGTCTACAGAATGCATCAACCTGAGTAGAACAATGTCGCATATTAACAGGAATACCTCAGCCATTGTAGACTGAAAGGACAACCTGACTAAGCGTGGTTGGAAAAAAGAATCCTGAATGCAGATTTTGTGGGGAACCAGGATGAAACACCCATCCACTCCTCCTCAAACGCGCAGCACTGTGCAACCGAGGCATTGCAACCTGCGAGCATGTGAAATCGAAGAGGAGACTTACCTAAACTGGGACCCTCCGATATCCACACTTTCTAAAAGAATAGATTGGAAGGCCAACTGTAAAGCAGCAAGAATAGGGACACAATAGATCTTTAGGTCGCAGTGTACACACCCCCTTC
>RXPK01003951.1:0-48548 GCA_004143645.1 Protaetia brevitarsis | reverse complement strand
AGCACTATATTATTTGAAAATGAAAAATATATATATGGAGTCCTTTCCAATCGTGTTTTATTTAAAATTATCTTTTACATGTTTCGGCCTGGGACCACCTTCAGACGTCAAACGTCGTATAATACGACGTTTGACTTCCTCCATTTTAATATGTGTGTGCGTCTTGATTTATTTCATTAATTTTTTCAAATAATTTTAAATTCATACACTTTTTACTTTAATTAATTTTATCCATGCACTGGGTTATCAGACGTCTTTAACAAATTACGGATCTGTTTCATCCTATTTTTGTACGACGTATCTTTTCTATATAGGCGCGATAAAAATTTTATATACACGGTGTACAAATGCAAGAGTAAAGTTTCATTAAGTATTCACTAAACGACATATTCTGTACAAATTCGACGAAAGCTGATTTTATTATTAACAAAACAAAAACAAATAGGCCAAAAAAATTATTTAGTCCGGGACTGATGCAAGCAAACGCAAATACCTGGTAAACACAGTGAATATTATGTACAAATTCATTACATTTATTGTATTTTATCACTAAGAGTATTATTCTAGTCTATCTAATGCCGGTATACAGGGTGTATCAAATAAAAAAGTAAATTTTGCTTGGGTGTTAACTACGCGACATATAAAGCACAAACCCGCCGAAACCGGATTTCTTCATTAAAAAATAAAAAAAAGTAAAATTTAGAGCCAAAAATTCTTTTGTCCGGACCTGATGCAAGGAAACGTCATTCAGTATTATTCTTAATGGTATGCCGTAAGTTCATTTAACGTCATTCTGAATAAATAAAGACCAATCGGCCAGTGTGCCCTTGTAAAAATAGCACAACTGAGGCATTTTAAATTTCTTATTTTTATATAATAAACATTCCTTATTTGTTAAGAGTATTCTACGTAAGTCTACAAAGTATAATTTTTAATATCCTGATAAGACGTTCGAGTTTCACCGGATATGCGACTTCAGTAGTTACAAAAAAAGTAAATATTTTTCTTTTGCTTTGTCGAATCGAGAGTTAGTTGTTAATAAACGGTACCACATGAATCTGAGTTATTTCTTTTGGATTTATTTAATCAAATAACGCAAAATGAATTGAATCGAATTACACAGAAATAAATGTAGATACAGAAAATTTGCAAACACGCCTTTTTACTATGATGTCGCGCGAAACTGAATCTATACATTCCCGCGCTTTTGCCGATACATCAAGCTTCGATTTTCTTTATATGAAATCATGATGGTCCTGAAAAGGATCATTTTTTCGAGACGGAAAGAATTTAAATAAAATGTTCGAAGTGGCTTGCACTCCAAGCGACGATCCACACAAAACTAACAGCGGTAATGGCTGAATGATAGTGGTATGTGGGGGTATACTCGGGACAGCATTTAGGTCGGGCACAGGTGCGGCTCTAGTCCACGGCATTTACAAAATATTTTTTTTCTCGTTAATGCTTACAGATAGACCCCCTGTGCATTAAGACTTTTTGATCGTATATGATTACAGCTGCTACAAATTATTATATTTACCTCTATATCTGATACACCCTGTATAAGTACCCCATACATTCCTGTAGATTTATTTAACTGAATAGCATGCTTAGCTTAATTGCATTGAGATAAATGTAGATACTGAAAATTTAGTCTTTTTACTGTGCGCTTCTTTAAATAAGTTCATTTAAGTTTTCTATTGCTTCTTTCGTAAATTAGTACCAAACCTGTCAACTCATGTGAACCATAGTCGTGCATTTTTGCACGATGACGTATGCCCTCAGTGCAATAATCCACACGGTACCAACAAAAACAACAGCTAAATCATAATGATTACTTTGCGCGTCCAAGACAACGTTTACATTGGGCAAAGCATGACACTAGCTCATGGCATTTACAAAGTATTTTTTTTTCGTTAATGATTAGAGGTAAAAGTCCTGTGCATTAAGGTTTTTTAGATCGTATATGATTAATTAATTAATAATTATTATTTCACTTACCTTTCTATTTATTACACCCTGTATAGATATGTACCCGTATTGGTAAGTATCTGTCTTTATTCCTACAAATTCTACAATATTAGATACCAAATTTGGTTTGACCATGCAAAATATACAAAAAGGGGCAATTACCATGATTACATAAATTACACAAATTGTTGTTTTAAATGGATAATTTTTGTAGTATACATGTATGCGTTGGCTGGCTTTTTTCTCTTCAAAGTACTTCAATATTCTTTGACAGGCACTTTTCAGATTAATATAGTTAGAATTAATTTAGCATTTAGTATCATTATATAGTTGATGATAATTTGGAGAATCAGTTCTTGAAAGAAGTGAGTGCTGCTTATATAATTTCATTAAACATCACTTATTTCTTCTTTACAATTACTTGCATTTTTTTTTATTAGATGTGTATATTAATTATTTTAATAATTTGTTTATGTGGTAGAATTTCTTTCGTCATAAACTTCCTCGACATACTTATTACGAGTTGTTGGGTTTCCTTATAATGCGTATGTATATAACATGCAAACTTAACAATGTCTCGTTTACCAGTTACCATAAAACCTCATATCAATTCTCAGCAATTCAGTTATTTCAAATTTCAAGGTCTGCTTTGTGATAATACAATTTACGTACGCATTTTTTAAAAGATAAGAATACTAAATCAGCCATATTCATTATTAAGAATTGTACTACAACCATAAGTAAGCAAAAATATTTAACAATATATGTTAATAAATTGAATAAACAAAAAGCAGCTATTTATCGTAGAATAATACAAAGATAGTATAATATTTACGGAAACTACTTAAAAGCGTACGATATAGAAAAAACTAATCTTTGAGATAAATATTTAATTTTGATATACATATTAAGGAAGAATTATATTCCTTTTTTGTTTGAAGTGTTACATACATTTCTGAGCTCCTATAATTTGTGTTGTAGTGTGTTTAAAGTTTAAATGTCTTAATCATATCTCATATCTCTCTGTCAAGCTTGAAACGGTGTTAGTAATTTTTTTGGTTGGTTTGTACTTACTATATTACTTTTTTTGAAATGTAGTTGGCGCATGTATCCATTGAACTATAAGATCATTCAGATTCAAGTTGACAGTTCGTATAATCTATATGTATATGTGTCTCTGTGTATTGTCAACTGAACTAGAACGCACTATACAGGGTTCGTCACCAAACTCGCTAGTTAGAGATTTTTGAGCTTAACGAAACTCTTTAGCTTTAAAAAAAATGGAGTGTGCAATAACTTATATAATATTTTCTTTCATTACACCTCCAGGTAACTGGAAACCGTCATAACTTTGTTATTTTGAATGAAACAATCTCTATGTAATTACATTTTTTTGGTATGGAATTAAATTTTACACTTATGAGCCGTTGCTCATCTTCAATACTTATCTTTTAAATACTTGTTTTATTCATAACTGTTTTCAAACATTAGAATAAATTATTATTGTCATAATCATTGTCTGTTACATGTTTAGTATTCAGAAAAGTACATATAAGTTAGTTAATGAAAAGTAATGAAGGGGTTTATTATAATTCTAAGGACAAAAGAAATGAGGAAAAACTTAAGAAGAATTCAACGAAAGATGTCTCTACTTATCGTAGATATATCTACAAAAAAATCAAACAACTTGAAGCAATTTGTGTTACAAGAAGTAGTATTAAATCAAGTAAAAAGCAGTATAAATTGCTGTGACGATTAGACTTCAGACTCTCTATAGCTACTGCAAATTTTTGAAAATGCTTATCTCCATCCATATTTTATTATGGCATATTTTTTATTCTGTTTATTATTTCTTCTTGATTTCCTCTTTTGAAGAACTTGTATGCTTCGAAGTCGGGAAACACCGCATCGTCTATACTAGACAGCTTTAAAACCCGACCTAAAGTGTTGGTCTCTCAACACGGTATGTGTGCTATCAGTGGCACGCATAATGTCCGGTAGTCGTATATCCACAGTCCGCGGCAGCAAAGATAATCCTTATCGAGATAGTCCTGTACAATACCAACAGGTGAAACTGTATTTTTGCGCCGTCTAGCGGATTTGAAGAAACTAAATTTACAGAACGGTAAATTTCGAAATTTTAAATACTTTTGTTTGTTCCAATTGCGACAATCTATGCATAATTGTATCGCATACAAGGTTATCTGTAAATCTATAAGTATGTAAAATACATCTATTTTAAATGATTACGAATATGCAGATAATCTTGTAGATGTTACAGTTGCGTATAGAATCTCACCATAAGACACAGCAGTAAATGTATCGCTCAATACAAACGCAGAATTGTATTCTTAGGTTAGTTAATTATTAAAAAATTAGATATGTAAAACAAAACTTTTTACGTTATTATAAAAAAGATGACACAAACCTAAACAATCAACATAGAAAAATACTATTGTGCTTATCATGCATGCTTGGATTTTAACCCTCCGTAGACACACTACAATTTGCGCACTCTAACTAGACACACAGGTATCTTTGATGTCCAGCCGTTTTTTAGCATAGTTAGACTTGTTTAAAAAAATCTGAAAAAATTCAGGAGAGTAGTTTGAGTTCTATAGAAAGAGATCATGCATTGCGTTATGGATAAAAATTAATTTTGATTATTGTTATCTCAATGGATAGTGATACGAAATGTCCAAAATAAAAATACATAAAAAACTTATAAATTGTTTAGATTAATGCTAGGTAAAATAAATACATCCTTTAACAGAAATTAACAATTTTTAAAAACAAATATATCTACAACTTATAATTACTAGAATTTTTACAAATTTCATTCGGAAAGTGCTTCATTTTTTTATTGATTTGATAATTTGGTTAACAAATTTGAAAATATCTGGGGCGACTGGAATACGGCGTTTGTTTTGCCCTATTAAGTTGTTTTATGTAATCGTTACCAATTATTTGAAGAAGTCTTTGCAATATAGCCCCCTTTAATTCATTATTATATTCACAGTTTGGTAAATTAATTTTGCTGTGTAGAATTTTGCAAGTTTATGTTAAAGTACTACTTTCCTAAGTAGTTTTATCAGACGAGCCGAAGTTGTACCTAGCTATTCAAAAGACAAGTCTAAAAAGGCCTTACGAAGCGAGTTCCATATTTTTCCAATTTGCCTAAATATGTATCGTATATGTAGACAATATTGCAATCCGTATTTTATTATATCCAATGCTCTAATGATATCTGATTAAAAATAAAATACACGATCAAGAACTAATCATATCTTAATATTCATTTTAATATTAAGGTTTTCAATTCACAAGGGAATGAAAATTGCCACTTGGTTATTGATTTTACGCCAAGTCATACACATCCTGTTTAATATAAACACCTAGGTACTGACATGCGCTATAACTAACCACAGAGAATAGAATTCACGCTAAAGATTACGAAATCAATCATTAACACACTTCTATAAGCATCGGTATGTCAAATGCGTAACCGATTAGAATGTGACTTGAATTGGAAACTGTTTAATTTTTACCTATTATGTATACTTGTGTCCACGAACTAAAAACAAGACAAACGTTTTATATGTTAGCAGTTACAGAATAGACTATCATGTCTATCAAGTAAAATTTGCTTGCATGTTAGTAACATGATATAGGTTTATATTTACATTTATACTGATTACACGGGACAACAACAGCAAAAAAAGAAAAATTTTGATGTGCGAAAAGATTTCTGCTGGGCTTGATGTGTTAAAGCTAAATATACAAATCGATCCCTTAATATAAGTATTGTTTTAAATACATTATACTAGCATTTGGGTTTTTGATATCATATCATATCATTTGATATCATATCTTCTATACCTTTCGAATCGTTTGGTCAATAGCTGGCATCAGCTGTTAGATTTTTACAACATTCTGTACCTTGATGTGCATAAGAATTAGGAATTCCCGTCTTATAGTGTATGATGTAATTCTTTCTTATGAAATAAAGCTAATCTAACGATGTATATGTCACTTTTTATGCATTTTTTCTATGTTTAGGTCATCATATCTGACATAATTTTTAATTTCTAACATTGCTGAATCATTATTAGTGCAGGGGAGTAAACGTTCATGCTACTTCATGGAAGCAAGCAGTGAATATAAGTTAAATCTTCATCTAGGTAAGATGTTTTAACGAAACTCCTCAACGGATCTCTGCTTAGAGTATCAGTTACCTGTAAAATCTTTCCTGAAACATAAATCGGATTGAAAAAAAGGCGCTTCATTAATTTTATTATCATTTTTTGTTTCGACGACAGATTTTCTATTGATTTTTGTAATTCGCAAAAACAGATAATGGTCGGTCGATGGTGATGGCTCTACTCAATTTTTGCGGATCCATGCATTTTGGAATATTGTTTATTTTGTCAACAATAAAAATTCCGTGCACCCAATTGGAATGATCTTACCGAAATCATAATACTATTGGTAATCAACTTAAGTGTTAGTGGTACTGTCCTTACAGCACAGATTTTAGGCAAAACGTTATCTCTTGAACTAATATTACACTCTCGGTGAATTCTACCAAACTATTATAAGAAATCGTTTTATCCTTCTCAAAGAAGGTAGCGATAGTACTTTTCACTTCATGCACATTTTGTGGATTATTAATTAATTTAAATTTTACAGCTCCTTTAAGGCGTTATATAGATTGAATAGGACTCTTAGGCGCAAAATGTAAAATAACGAATCATATTTTACCTAATTATGTTTACCGTGCAAAAAAAACGTTGTTCTCGAAGGTAAAGCTGATATGAGAAAACTATTATTATACAGAGTATTCCACGTAAGTGGTTCATTAAAAGTTTATGATGTTCTACTGTTTACTTATATTTGAGATTTTGGCACCATTATCCGTTCGATTGGAACTATAAATGTGAAATACCTTAACCAAAATGTTAATTTATAAAATGTTATTTTAAAATAGAATGATATAATTTTTTATTCATTTTTGGATTCTGCGGCCATAAATACGTCAGTCTTTATTAGCTATTCCTAGCTAGTAAATAGTAGAATAAATAAACTTTTAATGAACCACTTACGTGGAATACCCTGTATATTTTTGAATTAAATAAGTATATTAAATTAGCAAAAAAGGTTATGCATCAAAATATGTTATAGTTGATATATCGGAAAATAATTACTGCTTTTTACATCGTATATATCAAATTAAATAACTACTTTAACTAGGTATGCTTCATTTTATAACAAGATAATTAACTTAGTTAATTACTACCGCACGAATAGTAACAAATATCAATTGAATAAAATACTAGTTTGCACTCACTCTTTTCTTATTAAAATTTCGAACTTTGTAGACGAAAAAAAAATAGACGAAGCTGTAAGGTCGATTTTGTTTCGATATCTTTAGGCACTATGTGTTTTACCGTTTCTTAAGTATCATTGTCAGACGTAAGTTGCTATTGAAAAATGATTTTGCAATAAATTTTACCGTCAAAAATAAATATATGTATGCAATGTGGGTTCAAGGTTCCTTACAAATCCTATGTCAAGAACCACAACCAAGGTTATCAAATTACAGAAACAAATAAAAATGCATCATATAATGCTCGACTCCTTTTACTTTTAAAATATTGCATAACATTTTGTTTATTTAAAATAAGATATATATACTCTTCATTTTACATTCTTAAATATTAAGGATGTATATACATATAATTCAAAAGCATTCAACCTAGTAGAGTGTGTAGATCTATATAAATATCCCGAAAAATTTGAACGTCATAAAATGTACATATTCGGTTTGACCCACTCATATTGCTTTGACGACTCATGCTAAGAAGAATAAAAAAAATCTCTCTAAAACCTGACTTTCTCGGTTTGACTCATATAACGTTTATATCGATCTGACGCACCTTTGTGTATGAACTAGTTAAGGAGCTAAATCCCTTACAGACGATGCAGATATGCATAGAATTTAACCTTTGCGTACACATTAATTTTTAATTACCATAAAGCTACATGGAAAAAATGTATATTCCTTATAAGCATTTCTGTATACGTTATTTGATTTTGGATTTTCAGGATGGTTGACAATGTTCTTGTGTTGTGAAAACTAGTAGGTCAATTCATAATTTTATATACAAGCGTACTTTACCGAATCCAATATAGGTAAATTTACTGAGTGCTTAAGTTTAGAGTTGGAATAATATGTATATTACATGATAATAATAAAATTTTGACATTAAAGTCGCACAAACACATATGTTTCCCAAAATTACAAAGATTTTTATGAAGATACATAAAGCAGAAGTTAACTGCACAGAATGTTAGATTTTCAGTCAAATCTGTTGTATGCTTGTACTGATCGATTACACTGTAAGAAAAATTTGTAGTGATAATAATGAACAACTTTGTTACCCACAATTATCACTGTAAAATTATAGTCTATTGCAATATTATTGGTGGTATAATATACTTAATATACTGCATGTAATCAATACGAGCACCATGTATTTCGTTACAGTTAAAATTTGTAAAATTTTGAACGTGTTTGTAACTTTACAAATGTAATTTGTATAAAAGCAAACACAAAGTAAGTGCTTTTCACAGTTGTATATTACAAATTGTGTGGACATACTTTGCAGACTGTAGCATTACAAGATTATATGTAAGTTTCAAAACAATTTTAAACACTATTTTCAAATGTAACTTTACAGTGATAATCTGTAATTGTACAAGACTAATCATTGCAAATTTGAGTTTAGCATGGTACTGAATTAGTGGACGAAATTTAAAGGTCTTTTATAATTTGTCTTGTGCTATACTTTAAAGCAAGCTCTAATAGTTACGTACACACATATCTCGGTGATAGCGCCTTTTTAATGCAGATTTTTGTTCTTCTAAAGACAAAAACAAAAACCAGAAAAAGACACTTATGCCGGAACAGCTGTACAACTACTTCAAGAGCTCGTTTAAAATAAAGTATAAAGTCCTTATATTTCTACCACAAATCTAAAGCGTTTTAGTAGCCAAAGTACCAATGCAGATATTTGATTTATACTATATACATATATACCTTCTACAACACCAGCAACTACAAAACAAAATTTAAAAAAAAAATGTATCTCGAACATAATATTACAATCACATCAATACATAACTTCCATAAATATAAATGTAGATGAAATTCAAAATTAACTGTGTCGCAGGTAATTTATTAATGCTACAATTTTTCCAGATTTTTCATTTTCATTTCACGAACCCTTTTCTGGGTGTACTTTTAATATATATCATTACAAAAATTCAAAAAGTACAGAACATTTGTGTTTACATTAAACTAACATTATATCTAATCGAAACAGAATAATTTTCATAGCACTGAATATTGTCTGTGTGGTTGAAAATCGTAGTTTTCCTATGCATATAGTGCAATTGTCCAAACCTATAAACAAAAAAAAATATTAAGGTGTTTCGTGTTGAAGAGGTGAATACTACGGGATATTCATACTAAACAAAAACATGCGAATCTTTCAGAACTAAATGTAACTCTATCATTTATGAAAATAATAAATTGGGTTCTTGAAAACAATTTTCGTATTTAATCTGCATGTATTACCAAATTTATTCAACCACCCGTGGAGGGTCGTCTATAAATAGAAAAAGTACTTTCAGACGATACCAACTTCAACTAGTAAGTATTAAATGAATTATAACATTATCGAGTCAAATTATACGCGCTCAGGCGTACAAAATTATAAAGAACTGCTACTCTCGGGTATAAAGAGTCGATGTGAGAATAGGTAAAGATGGATACCGAAAAATTAATAGAATTAATTCGTCAAAGAAAATGTTTGTAGATTCAAAACGAACCACGCTGTCATCTACAATTGCTATACTTAGTTTTTATTTGAATGTTTCCTTTCCCATCGAAAATAATTGAAAAATCTTTGTTTATTTTGGAATTTGATTTAATATTTATCTATTTTACTCAACAGAAAAATATGCAATAGCAGGACAACGTGTCATAATGTAAGAGGTAACGCATGTTACTAACAGTTTCTATATAAGAGATACAGTGTACTAATGGTCACCAGCAGCTTCTCGTGTATATGTCATCGAGAAGGCTACGACAATAGTCGAAGTTTTTCATATCGACACTTGAATGTAAATATTTAGATTTATGATTTCAAGTAATTCGAAAGACCACAATAGATTGATGAAAATCAGTTTATTTCTGCTTTCACTAATATCTTTATATTTTGCAAATTCATAACTCTGTTATAATTATGATTTATAATACTAAAATAGAAACTATTGTATTTTTGAATAAAATACATAAATTGTTTGCTCAAATATCGTTCAATATTGTTGAGGAACCCTTACTTTCCCACAAAATTGTTAATGATAGTTCCACACATTTCAGAATCGATTAATACAAGAAAACGCTGGATTTGGTTTATTATCTCGGCGATCGTTCTCGAATTATTCGCATAAACAAGTAACTTAACCGCATGTGCATGCAGCACGATCTTGGTGACCAATTCTAGTTTCCTTGGCGAAAAGTAATACGCTGCGGATTTTTTTTTCCTGTAATAAAGAATCCATTTCACACACCAAAACCTGCCTGCAACTTGTTGTTTTAGAGGTCCATTCCTTCCGATTTGGACCAAAGAAACTCACTTAATAACATGTTCTGACAACGTTCTTCATGCACTGTTTTTGCATTACCTGCGCCATTTTAAAAAGAGTAAGGTCCAACCACTCCGCCCAACCAACAGCCATAGTTCCTTGTTGTGAATGGATCAGATATGAAAGTGTTATGCTATATTTCTCGTCGTCCGCGGTAATCCCGATGTTATGTTTGTGTTGACAAAGCTGTCTAGATGCAAATGTGTTCTCACATCTGAAAAATTATCATCGACATTTAATCTTCTTAACACTCAATCGCCGTGTTCACATCGTTATGAATATTCGTTTGGCAGTGCGTTGTTGTTGCGTTTGTTGAACCTTTTAAGGGTGAAGATGAAGATCGGTGGTCAAACATCGTTTTATGACGCTTTTCGAAATTCTGATTCCGAGAGTTTAGGTAACATTTTCCAATTCCACTGCGATAATATTTTCAGCAAACTCGTCCGTACAACTTCCCCTTCCTGCCTTTTCATTAGCAATAGAACCACTTTGCCAACTTTCCATTTACTCCACGAATTGTTGTTTAATCAAACTTAGTCCGTATTTGAAGCAAGTTAGAACGATGGCAACGCGTTGTTTGAAAGAAAAGCTGTTCATTTTCACTAACCGCAATGTATCTAGAAAATAGCCAACTAAAAGCACCAGTTGTCAAGCGAACAATGAGGCGCTGTTGAATTAAGACTATATAATAGAAGGAATACCTATACCTATGACCATAAAAACATAACTAATCAAACAATTTTTATAAAAATGTATAACGTTAATTTCAGTCTCAGTGGTTTGTCAACCGCCTTTGAATTAGGTTCGCTTAACATATTGACGTCGTCACGACAAAGAAACGCAAGTGGTTTTTAGTATTTTTTCACTACAGTTAAAAAAAAATAATAATATCTAAAAATATTCAACATCGAATTGTTGGTTATTTGTTTCTACTAGTTTCAAATTAGCTATAATTAATTTTGGTTTCAATTAGAGTTTTTTTTAATTAACTTTTTAGGCGCTGACGCATTTCTTCTCAAAACATTTGATGTTTACGCATATTGCTTTTTGATTGCCAAATATTCATCGAGGTTTGATTATTGGTAATTAAGTTCTGTGTCCGCATTACCATTCTTTAACCCCGAAATTTCATCTAGAAAAGAAATTACAGGTGTGAACGACACATACAAACAATAATTAAAAATGAAATATATAAAATAGCAAGGTATCCCGGAATTCCTTTAATATTTAACCCGATATTTCATCTGAACTGAATGAACCTTCTTTTTATTTGCATACGACATTCATTTCAGCGGTTGGACAGATCCATAGTGCGCATAGTCTGAGTGATACTGTTTGGCACAGTTATGTCAGAAATACCATTTAATCCTTGTTCAGGAATTTGTTAGAAGAAATTATTGAACATATTAGCTCGTATAGGGGGTTGTCTATAGTTGTAGCATCCTGCATTTTTAGTACTATATCTGAATTCCTGAACAGAAGTTGTAATATCGCGCACAAGGCGTTACATTTTCTTCGATTTGTTCTTTGAAGTTTCAACTCATTGACTGTTATATTTTATTTTAGTTCTGTTGACTAAATTCATATTTGGCGTTGATCCTTGTAATAATCTTGAAGAGGAGGACATTGCTTTTGTAAGATGAAAACATTTTTCAATTTAGTAATGGAGGTTCTTACTTCATCTGTGATCCACTTTCTCTTATTATCGATTGATGTAATTTTATATTTTTTTGGGGGGGGAAAGCGGTGTCATAGTGATAGGTGAAAGTTATCGACTTTTCATCAAAGCTTACGGAAGCATACATTTTAGACTAATCCTCATGCTCTAGGAGATATTTAAACTTTTCCTTTCTGTGACTGGAGAAGGATCGCTTTTTTTTATATGCATTCTAAGACAAATTGGTTCACTCTTTACAGCTACCATTATTGATCTATGATCAGACACTTTATTTATGAAAAGTTAAATAATTACAATTCATCCTAAACCCCGAGGTCCACCTAAAGGTACTACACGGCGCTACCTATTCTAAGTACTATATGGATTCCAAAACAATTGAAATGCTCCTTCTCTAGCTAAATAATTTCCCTATGATTTTTAATAATATTAACAAAAATATAATAAATCGGTCAGCTATCAGTTATAATTATGTTTGCGCCCACGGAACGACTTTAGTGATCTCCTATCATTCACCAAGCAGTAAGGGAAAACTTAACTCTGTAAACAGAATCTGGGAAGTAGTTCCTGGTCTCGTTATTGATAGCCAGCAAATTATTATTACTAGCCGAGTTTGGTAGAACAGACTCCACGAAACGGCAGAAGGATGGACCAGTAATGATCTAAAAACTTAATCCTAATTATTCTAATCGATAGTAATTAAATTATGGATTTATTTCAACTACTTATGCTAATTTCCATAATTTAACACTAATTCAAACCACTAAAGAAAACATGAAATATTCATTTACAAATACGTACTTCCTTACTAACTATCTGTATATCATGCAGTAACCTATCTAATTCTTTAGCAGCATTACTGAAAGATTCCCACCACTCGACCTACATATTTTGCTTTGTTTCCAATTTGACCAATTTAATGCTTTAGCCTTAGCTAATGCATTAACTTCCAACCGCAAATCATCAGTGAGTGGACATTCAAATACAACATGCTTAGTTTTATTTACCCCACCACATTCACAATGGGAATCATTAACTCTTCCATAAAAATGATTTAAAATTACCGTGACCTGTTATTAATTCTACCGCCTGATACCTGATACGACAAACTAATCCTCATTTCCCATGGTACAGTAAATGCAGTATTTAAGATAGCACCATAAATAGTTGAATCAATTGGAGATTTTAAATATTATCACACTCATTTATCTAAAACGTGTAACGTTGCCGATAAATTTCCTAGTCGACCTTCATTTAAAGTAATATCGCACTTACCTTGCCAATCATTATCAAGTTTATCGCTAAACGATAAATTTTAATTACGGTAGGTGAATCTATGATCAGACAGATAAGTGTCTATCACTGTGTAGCCGAGACATGATGGACAACTTGTGAAAATATTGTCAATTACGAAGTTGGTGATTGTAGTAACACGTGTATTGTCATGGACTATCTCCTGCAAACCAAAGCTCAAAAGTAAGTTAAGAACTTGCGCACTTTCATTTGTAATTCTGTTAAAATCAATATTGAAATCACCACATATGAGAGACACAATGCGGATTAAAAATATGATGGCCAATCGTAATTTTGTATGATACAAATTGCCGTCAGAAGAAGGATATTCGATACAGATTAACAATAATATACTTTCTATGTTCATTAGTCCACTCTATTGTACTTCAAATACTTCCTCTATTATGATTTTATCTATATTAAGGGGTTTATATGTAAATGATTACGAGTAAATATAAGTTCCACCGTCCTTACTTTTAATGCTGCAGTAGCTACCGGCTGGCTCATAATCTAACATGTTAATTAAACCTATTGTATTGTTATTCATCCAGGTTTCATTTAGAAGACAAATTGGCCTCAGCGAGATCTATTGATTGATTTTATAATTAGCTCTCAGCAGTTTTATTCACTCGGAAAAGTCACTACCAATTGAAATATTTAAATTTACGTCTATGAATTATGTATATGTAATAATGTATATGTTGAGTAGCACAAAAACTGCTATTCTAGATGTCAATCCTTTAATTATTTTATTTTGATATACATATGTCATATGTTAAAATAAAACATAAAAAAACAATAAAACAATTAAAGGATTGATATCTAGAACAGCAGTTTTTGTGCTACTCAACATATACATTATTAATTGAAATATTGTTTCCTTTACGGGATCATCTACAACCAAAAAAAGGCAGAAAAGCACGGACTCAAACTTATTGTCGCCTAAGACTAGTTTACATGAAGCCAATGGAGAAACAAGTTAAGTGAGCAGATAACTTGACTTGAATTTTCAAAGCAAGTCGGCAAGTAAAGAGAACCTGGTTTCTATTCACTTAACTGCCAGCTAATGCCAGCGCGCACCCGCTGGCGCTAGCTCCTTTAGCGCATCCGTCCAAAAGTTAATAGAATAGTAAAATAATGCAACAAAAAAAATTACTTATTACTTCTAGGATAATAAAACAATTATATGACACGATATGCAAAGCAGAAATCTAATCAAATAAACATAATAGCTGATGAACAATATTTTCGTTGAATGTACGCCATTGAAACTACTTTTAACCTTTCATGCATGCGTATACGATTTTAAGTACATCTAACTTATTATTACAACTAAGAACTTTCTCAATACGATGTGTTTTCAGTCTTAATTATGACGCCGTCGTTTAGTGCGATAATAGAGAGTGGCGTATGGCAACGAAATTGGCTTACATTGATGAGAGGGCAGGTTGCCACGCAGTTCAAAGTTAAGGCAATCACATTACCACACGTCACTCCCTATTATCGTAGTAAGCTATGCTTCTCTGTATATAATAAAGATCTATGTGCCTATGTAAAATCCATACGATATGAATATCTTTGTATATACAATTGATTGTTAATTTGAGAACTTTCTTTATTCTTGTGTGCGTTTATTTGCTCTTAACTTTCTCTATAAAAAATTCCATATTTTAGAAGAAGCAATGTTTACAAAAGCAATATTTCTAATGGAGGAAAGAATAAGTGTCACGTATTGCGCAATATTTGTGGAATATGAGTAGTCAGATGAATCACTTTATGTGCAATGCGACTTTTCTGTCTAGAATTATTTTATTAAGATAAATTAACTAAAACCTCTACTAATATAAAGCGCAGCTGAGGTATTACACACAAGAAAATCTATTATCAATCTGAATATTTTTATTTATTCAGAAATCGAAACTCAAATATATATATTTATTTAAATGAAACTAAATCTTGTTGGTTAGAGCATAAGAGTAAAATTCTCTGAAAACACAATATACTCTTAGTACAAACGGTATAAATATTTGCATGAAGTATACTTCCTCTAAATGAACATTGTTTTTGCTGTAAGGAATAAATCTATGCAATCATAGTGTCTGTAGATTCAAAATAGAATCCCCTTATGCGCTTGGTTATAATGATTTACTATTATAAATTATTAAATGTTTTGTACTGAAAACATGAAATATGAAATTGAAATTACCATAATATTGAAACATTTGAAACGAATTTTATCCCGCCATTTATTGCACTACAACTTATCTGTCATTGTTTCCTCTCTATTAGGGGGTTTTGAGGGTTTTGCATATACATACTGCTGTGTACTGATGGTACCAGCATAAATGTAAAATGAAAAGTAAAAAAAAATGAAAATTGAAATTTACTAGCTCAGCGGATAAAAATAAAAGGGCGCAAAAGAACTCTAATAACCTCAAGGTTATTTTCAGAATTGAACTATTCATAAAAATTAAAATGTGGGCGTAAGTAAATTGACTAACTTTAATTATTAAAATTGCAAAGGTTGAATTCAAAATAAAAGATTAGAAATTTAGAATGACATTTACAATTATTAATTTTTATTTAAAAAAAAAAAAAAAAAAAAAACATTTAATTACAACTTCGCAGGGTAAATGAAAACCATGAATATAAGATTCTGGCCGAAAACAAAACCTGCATGAATCTACAATTAAAAAGGACAATGCAAGTCCCTCAACAAACAAAAGACAGATTTGTTCTAGAAGAAAACTCCAATTTTTCACAAAATCCACTTGGTCTCAAAATTTCAACACACTAACTTAATTTAAACGTGGACAAAACAAAAGTAATAATATTAAATTGAAATTTAATTACAAGCTCAATGCTTACCTTCACCTAAGCCGAGGTGAGATTAATTATAAAATACAAATTTAGCAAACAAAAAAAAAAAACGGAAAATTTAAATTCTTAGAACTAAAAAAAAAACTTCTAGAAACAAATTACAATAACGGATCTTATATCAAATATGTGCACAATAATATAATATCAATTATTATTTAATTGGAGTTCCTCGATTAATGTTCTAAATTTCAAATTAAGCGAACAAAATTTTAATATAAATTGAAATCACCAATACGGTAACCAAGCAAATAAATTACAAGTACTTACTTTCACGACATTAATCTCGGAACTGCCCTAAAGAGGCCTAAACTTGCATACATATAAAAATACAATTGCGTGCGCTCGCAACGCAGAAATCGTCTAAGAAGATTCTAGCAAATAAACTTTAAAATATACAATACTGATGAACGCAATAAGTACAAATAAAAGAAATTAATATACACAACTGAACAATTACAAACTTAAAATTCATCAAACAAACCTATTAACAAAATGTTGTCAAAATAAAATATTAGAACTGTGGAAACTCTAACATAACATTGATGAGGAAAATTCGGAATGAAAAATAATACAAATTCAAATTATCGAAATCCGGGGTGCCAACCCACAGCAATACGCTTTACTTGGCGTCACTTTTTGATTGACCAGCGATCAGTGTTGTTGGTTGTGAGTGTAAGTAAATCTAAATGGATACCCCAGCCGTTTCACAGCTTACTTAGAGACTGGGGAGGAATGGGGCTGATGCACAAATGCTACCATTAAAATATTCGAAGGTAAGTACGTACGTGTTATCTAATGTTAAAGGATTACTGGTTTAAAAAACTTTGAAATAATACTCAGAGTCAGCGTCATTGTGTCGATAATATATGAACATGGCAGGTATGTACATTAAAAAACATATGTAGGTATTTACTAGTTATTACTTTTCAGTAGGTCATACCAGAAAATTATTATACTGATTGAAATTATATCAGTAACCAACGCCGACTAGATACCAGGCCCGGGCATTGAGTGGGACATATCCCGAGAACTCCGGTCGCAACGACGGATATGCAAAACATCTATACCTCTACGCATCAATATCCCGTGCGGATTACTGGAGTACCCCGATACGCTACCTTCCCCCAAACATTGTAAAACTATAAAGTATGACAGTAAATTTATTTAATTACATTATAAATATATATATATAATATATATATATATATATATATATATATATATATATATATATATTTCTTTATTTATTAATTTTCCCATAACGAGGTTTTTTGGTATTGCAGACACAAAATTAGTAGGTAATTATTACCCTTGAATAGTAGAAATGCTTAGATTAAGCAGGTAAGTATTATCAGTTCAATATATTTATATTTTGGAAGCAAACAATGGCAATATTTCAAATAATACTTTTATATACTTCTATCAAATGTACATAAATTATTAAGGCATAAATATGATGAGTTTCCAATTGAGAAAATCTATTTACTTAAGTCTAAAATAATTATTTTGTGGTGAAAATATTATATGTTCATAATGTTTTTAAGTCTTCTTGCTTATATAGGAAGTTACGTTATATTCAATGTGATGAATTTATATTCAACTTGAGTAATTATTTTTTATGTTATACGCTCATTTAGAAAATTTGTTTTGGTTATTGCTACCAATATAAAATTTTAATGATTTAATAAACATTTTGTTCTGCCGGTAGTACATTAAATCTACAGATGAAGTCGCATGTCATTTCGCTTGAAAACAAATTTATGTACAATGAAAAATATTTAGAATCAAGAGGAATAAAGATTATCTCTGTGGTTCGAAAAAAAAATAATGGAAATAGATTATATTTACATAAAAGCTATACATGCATAAAGAGTTGCGATTTAGTATAAAACAAGTAATTATTAGTTACTCAAAGGTCATTAAAGTAAATTTGATAAGCACCAAATTTCTGCATGAAACTTCAAATTTTCTGTAGACTTTGCGTTGCCTTTCGTAACTTATATAAGAATTAATTAAACGGTGGTTTTGGAAGTATTGGCTCAATGAAACGAACTATTACATGTATCAAGACGTTTCGACAATTGGTTTGTCTTTTTTAATTGCTAAAAAAAAATAATTACATTGCATAATGTTGTTATACAATCATGTCAACGTTATTTTTAAAATACCTTAATATTGTTCCATGATTCTAATTATTAAAATACATTTCTTTCTTATATATATAATAATTATAATAATAACGGCATTGCTATTTTGTCAATAATTACACATTAAAATTAAGTATTTAAAATATACTACAATTTAAAAAGTCTGTGGAACAATCAGACATGCATTAAATGCATTTATATTGGGAGACAAACAGACATATATAAACAAATTTTGTGGTATGTTAAGAAAAATATTAACATAGGTTGACCCAAAAGTTTCTAAAACAATATTGAGTAAATTTTGGATAGATTGGCCGTATCTGTACGTTCATTGATACTATTTTTTTCTTTTTTTATGTATGTATATCACTTTTAAAATACTCCTTGCACGGTACTTTTGTTCTTTTGTTATAATCTTTGTATTAGTAAATCAAACGAATGGTGTTCATTTTGCTCATTTTTTTTTTAAAGCAGTTACATTTGAAGAATTGATATTGAAATCGGCTTTTTAAGTATTGTTTTCTTTGGCCTATACAGGGTGTATCAGATATAGAGGTAAATATAATAATATGTAGCAGCTGTAATCACATACGATAAGTATCATATAATCAAAAAGTCTTAATGCGCAGAGGGTCTATCTGTAAGCATTAACGAGAAAAAAAATATTTTGTAAATCCCGTGGGCTAGAGCCGCACCTGTGCCCTACCTAAATGCTGTCCCGACTATACCCCACATACCACTATCATTCAGCCATTACCGCTGTTAGTTTTGTGTGGATCGCCGCTTGGAGTGCATGTGTATAAAAATGCAGCGCTACACAACGCAGGAAAATTAATTTCTGTGTAATTCGATTCAATTCATTTTGCGTTATTTGATTAAATAAATCCAAAAGAAATAACTCAGATTCATATGGTACCGTTTATTAACAACTAACTCTCGATTCCACAAAGCAAAAGAAAAATATTTACGTTTTTTGGTAACTACTGAAGTCGCATATCCGGTGAAACTCGAAAGTCTTATCAGGATATTAAAAATAATGCTTTGTAGATTAACGTAGAATGCTCTTAACAAAAAAGGAGTGTTTATTTTATAAAAAGAAGAAATTTAAAATGCCTCAAAGTCCTTTTGCAGATTTTTACAAGGGCCTTTATTTATTCAGAATGACGTTAAATGAACTTACGGCATATCATTAAGAATAATACTAAATGGGTGCTTAACATGACGTTTCCTTGCTTCAGGCACGGACTAAAGAATTTTGCTCTAAATTTTACTTTTTTTATTCTTTAATGATGAAATCCGGTTTTGGTGGGTTTGTGCTTTATATGTCGTGTAGTTAATACCCAAGCAGTTCGTTTTAGAGAAGTTTTTCTGTATGTTCAATTATTCTATTTTTAAGATATATTTAATTTGTTTAGACATGGCGCGTTTATTAAACTAAATTATTCAGCCAAATGAAAGTCCTTCCTTATTACTAATTCATATTATTTTAACATAATATTCCTTGTATAAAAGTCAAAATCTTGAAACATTAACTTAGCAAAAAATGTATGTATGAGTAATTATATTTTATATTATTAGAGTCATTAATTCAATTCACATGGTGCATGAACATCAACATACCAGATCACTGTATGTCATGACATAATTATGCTTTCACATGTATATGTATGATTAAGCGGACTAATCGATGACTAATGGTTTATCTCTACTATGCTTAACCTTGATGAAGGAAATTACGTTCAGAGGATGTTCGTACACTGAATGTATTTACATTCAACATATCTGCTTCTCCGTTAAATATAGAAACGGTATATTTAAATGCTTGCATACCGAAGAAATACAATTAATAAAAAGCCTAAAGCAATCGACAATTAACATGTCAAATATTTTAAACTGATGTTGGCCTTAGGCCTAAACTGTCCAGACTAGAAGTGAAAGCAGAAAGTTTTGTGACGTTATATAAGAATGTTCGAAAAAAATTACATAAGAATATAATAAATGGGAGTTATAATAATCATTATGTTATCCTAATAATATAATTATTATTAGAATAATTATATTATTAGAATATATTATATTCTAATAATATTCTAATTCTAATATTCTAGTAATATAATTATTATTAGAATAACATCTCTAGTCTTTACAAATCCATTTCATCATTTGTTTATTTAGATATAAAATGTAAAGTTCATTTAATATCAGAATTATTATTACTTATTGCAGATGTGCCTTTATATATTTCTGTAAGAATGATTATAGAAATTGTGATTTAAATATTTGGATTTAAGCATTGTATGTGATAACTGCATTTCTTAAAAAAAAGAAAATACATCCCATCGTTTTAGCACAAGTATTACTTTATCAATAGTCTAAAAGAGAACGTAAATGAACATGATATTGAAATACAATAAAATAGATACAGTTAATTAGTGCTAAAATGCCACAACTGTCTTACTGAAGGTCATTGATGTTTCTCAGTACTTTTGCACTAGTGATATGAGAATGATTGTGAACATTTTATAACAGACATACAAGATATCAGTACACTCCGTCCATAGAAAAGATTTATTAATTCGAAGCAGTTATTTCGGCAATTCCTATATATAATTAATTATATTTGATCGTGCTATAGGGAATGGTAGTCGATGAATGTCTGAAACAATCGTTAATTAACTTATCGTGTGGTACGTGAGTGAACCGTATTTTCTTATATAATATTGTATCCATCGTTAAATATTTATTACACTCAATCATTTGCAGTACCGGTTTGCAGTTTATTTTGCATTTTAGACCTTCTAATGCCATCTGTTGGTTTTACTGACCCCTTGCAGTATTTTCGGTTTTCATTGGATGCATTTTGAATTTTTAGGTATTTTCGATTTGGGAAATTTATGTGTGACAGGAAATTCGATGGGAATCAGAGGGAAAAGATTTGACACATAACTGCCGGACATGGTGGTCAAAATCCTGTTGACACTTACTACGTATGACATTATATTAAATTTAGACAACCGAATCTACCATTGTTGGACCATATGGTACCTTAGTCGTTTTTCGCATATAATCACCCATGGGTGATTAACACAAGTAAATATTTATTTATTAGTTTGAGTAATTACACTTCTTCCCGTGAAATATTTTATTTTCCTGAAATATTATTTAAACCAAATACTAATTTTCTTCGTCGAAGTATTTTAAATACTTAAATTAAGTTAGTCGTTAATGCTGGAAATTGCACATGTGCAAACGTATAAGTTAATTAATTCTTAAGCACCAATACGACCATCTGATCTAACAGTGGAGGTGCTAGTAAACGCGTATGCGATACATGCGTATGTGAGTGTTTAAATTGTACTAACAAATTGTAACTCCAATATATTTTTGCGTATATTGCGACCACCCCCTCTTACGCTACTTCGCGCGGGTACCTACAAACGCCTAAACGTCGGGGCCAATCTAGACGTGGCCCCAGTTCACCGCTTGTCCGCATAAATAACTACAAAGCGCGTTTGGTCGCATAAAATCACGGGAATTGCAACTTTCGTTCTGTAAACAAAATCTGTACAAAATTCTGTACAAAAATCTAAAATCAGTTTTGCTATTATTTTTTAATATTAAATATATAAAGTAATAAATCTTTCGAAAATCTTGTACTTGTATGTGTACTGTGTGAGTTTAAAACTAAAATCGTACTCCATACTTGTTTTACATTAAGATGTAAAATTTCTTCGTTATCTTTTTCCCTTAGCGAATTGTCTGCAAAAAATAACGAACACTCAGTGAATAGTAGCAACTACTTTAAAATAACCGATATTTGTGAATAGAAACGAACATCATGAGTAGGAAACGTAAAATAATATTCGTAGTAGCATTCGTTACATTCAAAGAAGCAGCGAGTATTTTCGAATAAGCTCAATCACCAATGATGGTTTAATCAACTATGTTGTGTGTTGCAATTTCACAATAGGAATAAAAATGTCCCACTCAGCTGTCTCATTGGTATTTTGCGAATTTGTAGTAGCTTTTTCATTTTGCGAACTTGCGAAATCACATTCAACTATGATCTATTTAAAGAACATACTCTCAGCTTCTTAATATTTCCGGCATACAGGATACAGACTATCGACCTTATAATGTAGTTACTTTTATTAAACTAATACCTTCCTCTCTACTTATATTTGGCAATTTTCACATAATAAAATTTTTCTGAAATATTTGTCATTTTTGTTGAATTTTTATTGTTTGCCTCTTTCCGATCAAGAAAAGTATTTTACAGACTATTTGCTATTAGGATTAGAATGATCAACTTTCGTCTGCGCGCCAGCTCAGTACTAAGTTCCATGTGTATGATACGTTAACGTTTAACACAAATATAGGTACAATACACTGTTGAAAATATTACGGTGTTGGCGTTAATTTTGCGCTAGTCAAATATTTTAGTGTTGATTTTTCCAAACTTTACCAGACGAGTTGACTACGCGTATTTAATAGAACAGAAATTACTAGAATTTCGTGCGAATTCTTTGTTCAGATATGAGGAATGACTATTTTTCTAGACATTCAGAAGCGTCAACCAATCAGAATTTTTCCCTCGGATAGAAATATAGAAACCCCACCTATTCTAATACAGTATTGCATTATACGCACCACCTGCACTGTACGTGTATCTGTTTTCGTGTTTGATTCTCCGTATTAACATATCCAAACAAACCACCAAATGTGACTGACTTGCAAAGTGTAACCTCGTGTTATTAAACGTTAATTCCAGTGGGCATAAAAAATTTCAACATCTTAAAGATGTATTGGGAACATCTATTTACGCAATTAGTTTAGACTTGAATCAAATAGCATAAACATTCACTTAATTTTATAATGGTTCTCAAAAAATCATTTTAAAATTGGTACGTTTAGTTGAAACAAAACTTGTGAATGAGTGGTTTTGCATATTTATAATTGAGAAAACGTCTTAAAGAGAGAATATTATAGCACCAAGAAATAGGAGTTGCATATTAAAAAACGTTGTGTTTAGAAAATGTGTTAAAAACACCCAATAGATCGCATTCATTTAGTTAAACAGCTAGTAAATTTGTCTAGTCTAGATCAAATAAAATGTGACTAGAAGTATTTTATAATTCCACGTGTCAGTTGGACAAAATAACGCCTTAGCAATAGACAATATTTGACTATCTTTGCTCGTCAAATTTAAACTTCTATAGTTCTCGACAAAATAACACGAAAAGAGTGTGGACCTCTCCTGACTATTAAATTAGTCAAAAAAGTGTTAAAATTTTCAACAGTGTACAGTGTCGGGAAAGAGCAAAATTATTTATTTATTTGTTTAACTATAAATATTATATATAAGCTCCTTATCTTATTTAAGTAGCAGAAATGGTATAGCATTGCTGAAAAGTTTGTAGCATGAAATGTTCCATGATTCGATATATTTGGAAAGAAAATCAATCAACATCTACGGGTGTAACAGACGCATAATTAAAATAATCTTTATAGGTTGATAACGGGTCAGATGCACCACCAATATGTAGTCCGATTTGTGCCAAGACAAATAACTGTTTATCGCACACTGTACAAACTATTTTGCCTCCATCGTAATGTAAATCCAGGAGTTCACTTTTCTACATTATAAAACAATGGTCGTAATCTGGGATTTTCTACGCCCAACATTGTTTACAATGCGTAACAGTTAACGGAGAATTTACGTACTATCTCGCATCAAGACTCGACTAACACTGATACAATACTAAATATCATGGTATAAGTGTATTAGGTTTGCTCACAAGAGATACGAAAGTAAGTCTTTTCTGCGCATCACCATCGCGCAATATCAGACAGCCATTTTATATTTTTCGAACCGTTTACAGTGTATGTTTGATTAAGTATGTAATATTATTTTGTTTTTATTGTTTATTCTTATTGTTTTGTTAACGATTTTTATTTTAAATATCGTTTCTGATTTAAGTTTTATTTTATTTTGTATCTCTTGAGGTGAGAGGTTAAGTGATCGTTATACATATTTGTACAAATGTTGTTTATAGGCCGCTAAAATGTATGAAATGGCTGCTTCTGCGGTGAAAGGATGCGAACATTAAAATTCTTATAATTTTTGGTTATCCTTGATTAAATAAATGTTCTTTCTTTAATTTCAAAAGTTGTACACTTTCCTCACAACAGAAAACCGAAACATTTCAAATTATCTGACTAGCTATAATAAAGTTTTTTTTTTGTTTTAGACTAACAACGCGTGTGAAAGTAATTCACATATTTAAATTTGGAAATAAACTCTTATATTAAATGTTAAAGTATTTAATGAATATTAACTATCCAAATATTTAAAGTTTTGACCACTCTAATTAGGATGCTTTATCAATGTGGATTGTAGATGCACCCATACTATGGTAGGTATTAGGTATCGCAACAATATTCATCATTAAATCACGTACAAACTGTTTAAAAATCGAACAAAATGCTTTCATTTCAAATGAAACGTGATATTTTTGTAAGTATTGAAGCTAACCCAAACTTCTACATCGATTACAATTAGGATTTGGTGAATTTCTTTATAAAGGTTCTTCAAATATTAATACTTATGTTATACATGTGTTTAGAATCCTTGAAAATTTTAACCAAATAAAACTTCTTTATTTATACAAAATGGCACTTTTTAATCAAATTAGAGAGACATGGAGCCTAGGAAAATTTCGATTTTTTTCCCGGGCTTCGAAAGTAAATTGATGATACAATAAAAAAATATGTTCGCTTATTAATTTTTTGTGGGAAAATTTACAAAACTTGTTTATGGAAATGAAATAATAAATTAAAGACTGCTGAAGTTGGAAAATGGTTGTCGTTTATTAATAAATTATTTTTACGTAACGAGGTGAAGTGGATTCATTAAAAGCCGCTAATTGAGCAGTAATTTCATTTTTTACAAGTCATTAATTTTTCACAGCAAGGTGACACAGCAAAGAAAAAATCAGAATTTGTAAAAATAAAATTACATCTCTATTAGCTTTTTTATACACATTAAAAATAAAGCAAAAAAGGTTTTTTTCAAGTAACAAGTTGAAATGAAGTATTTTATGCATTGAGAAAACGAATAAAAATATTTGAGGATAATTATTCGTGGTAAGGAAATTTTCATTATGGTCGTGAGTATTCAAGCAAACTAAAATCCTTTTTCTTGCAATTATATGTTCACGATAAATTCTCGTTTCAGTTTATTTCAAAATATACAAGGCAAGCCCCAACATATGTTTTTTTATTTGCGAAGAGATTGGATTTTAGATTCGAATAATTTTTCTGGAAATACTAAAGAAAACTGTCCTATATTTATAAGAAATTCAAAAACTAAAAATAAGGATAAGAAGTGGTTGAGAATTTGAATATTTATGTTCATATGTGATTCATCACGGGCCAAATAATTACACAATAAAATAAATTTAATAATAATAGCTATGCAGGGATAAAAAATACGTAGTATTAGATATTTTTCTTAGAAAGTTTGTAGTAAATAGATCCCAAAGGATACATAACACGTGGCGCAAAGGAAAGATTCGCGGGGCGCGTAATTTTCATTGTCCAAAGAGAAACGTTTATCAGAAACGGGGAGCGTATAAAAAACATTTACTTCGCACGTTCGCGCGATCAGTCTACGGACATGAACCGATAGCAAGCACATGTCCTCGTTGCACGGGTAAAACGCGCTCCGCGTCATTCACGTTAAATATAGATTAAAAAACACAAAACAGAACGTGACTCCTAAATAATCGATTATAAATTGTTTTGTTTAAAAAACAATAGGCAAAAGTGATCGGGCGCAGCTACTTTCATTAGTTTTTTCTCCGCAGTTTTAGTGTTCATCCTCTAATTAACGGGGGAAAATATAGCAGCTGACATGGATAGCAAAGAAGATTACAGCAGCCTTAAAAGGCCCAATAGACTGTCGCGTTGCTGCCAAAATAGCTCCATGACATCGATTTCTGTCAATAACGAAGAAAATGGTATCTGCGTAGCTTTAAACGAATTAGTGTCCCAAAGTCCTACTGGAATGCTCAACTCGTTCATCAACAATAACAACATCAACAGCAATTGTACTGGCACTGTTCAGGACAAATACATCCACAGGTTTGCCAAGAAGGAACCTGTAGATTTGAAATTCCGTCAAGTTTACTACCAAACCTATGGGGTAAAATTCAACAAGAGTGTAATAATTGGTAAGTTTATATTTCTAAAATTTAATAAAGACATGTAGTCACGAAATACCGCTGCAAAATTTAAACATGTGCACAGTGAAAAAATATAGCACTATCGCACATCCAGTCTTCTTTGTATCGTATTCATTTCCTAACAGACCAAAATAATCCAAACTATTCTGTTAAAAAAATTAAATATTTATACTTGTACACAATACATATTAGTATACACATTACATACTAAAAAAAATATTCTCGTAGTTAATGACATCGACTCAATAATTAATCTACAGCTGTAGCAATATTCTTGTGTTATTGTTTTCCATTCTTCAAAACATTGTTAGCATCATAATTGATTTTTGTCAAACCGATGTTGGCAAAAGGATTCAAATCTAGAGCCCGTTACAGTGAGTTTAAATTATTTATTTTAGTTCACGGTTTGATGGTAATTGAACCATGAAATGGCCAATCAACATATAACATAGCTGACGATAGCATAATGTTTGTTAAAATATCCCCAAATTCATCGCCAGATCGCAAGTAATAAACATTCATATTACAGGTGTGTAACACTCGGTTGATATTAGCATACATATGTTTCACCTTACCAGGGATCTTCAGTGCTACTGGTCAACCTAATGTATTATACGGAGAAATTCGTATATATTCAATAAGTAGAAGAATAATTGAATGAGAATTTAAGATGGAAATCACGTTATTATGGTGAAGATATTCGCTAAATTATCGATTTGAAACTACAATATGTATCTATAAAGGATAACAATAATTGTAGGATGACTTTAGCCACTATGCAAGCGTTAATTAACTAACGCTAATTAATAATTGTAGTTTCAGATCGACAATTTAGCAAATATCTTCACGTTAATATGAGATTTCCATCTTAAATTCTCATTCAATTATTCTTCACTTATTAAATATGTACGAATTTCTCCGTATAATACATTAGGTTGACCAGCAGCACTGAACATTCTTGGTGAAACATATGTATGCTAATATCAACCAAATGTTACACATGTTTTTAATGTGACCTAATTATTAATTAGTGTAAGTTAATTATTAAATTAATTATTCTTTATAGATACATATTATAGTTTCAGATCGACAATTTAGCAAATATATTCTCGTTAATATGAGGTTCCCATCTTAAATTCTCATTCAATTATTCTTTCACTTACTAATATTACAATTTAATGAAGTAATAGCTCATTTGTGCCAAATAATGCATAATAACTAAGCCGTTTAAAAAATAGAAGATCGTCCAATATCGAGTTAATACATAATAAATAAAATCTTATAAATAAATCTTTTATCATTCAATTTCTGTCTCGTCAAGTACAAGATTTTATTTATCAAACAGTGTCTTGAATATACAGAAGCGGTAGCTTTTAAACTTGATTTAATTACTTATTTGTTGACATGAAAGCATTTTCTACATGCCCTTGTAGTTTGTGCACGTTCAGCTGACAATGCGACGTATACGTGATACATTGTTCCCATTATTACGTATTATTATCTTTTCCAGCCACTAAATTTTTACTTTTATCCGTAGCGGTAAAAATCGATCTCTGTGCAATGGGACCCATACTGGAATTCGTCTTTTGCCTTTGACGATCATTTAAAAATGTGCCCTCGTTCGTCAGCGTCCATTGTATTTATTTGTAGTCCTAAAAATTTATGATAAATAGGCGTCGGATTGCGCAATATAAAAGAGATCTTGCTGTACCCAAATTCTCTTTTGAAACCAATTTATAAGGAAAAAATGCAGCTTGCAAATAAGACAGTTTTACTAATTAAACGTATCAACAAGAATCATATCACAAAATACGCAAAAGTCGTTGTTCGTTTATACATTGCGATTTAACAGTTACTTGCAAGGAAAATCAAAAATATAAATAACAGAAATGGAGGTCATCATACGGTGCAAGTACTTGTTGAGTTTTTCTGAACATTTACCTCCCCATCTCTATTGATCCTTCCTTCAGTGTGCATAACCGGTAGGTTATTTATATATTCTGTACCTCCATATGTGATAAATTTGAAATATATATTCTCATAACATTTTTTTTAAATAATTTCTTACAAAACTAAGCTGCCTCATTTAATAGTTCCCTAAAAAAGCAGCTTAAACGTTTCTTTCCTGGAAACACAATATGAAATTGTTACAACGATATCGGTTTCATAAATATATCGCCAACTATAATATTAAATATTGATTTTATAATCACTCGTTATATAAAGTAAACTATGAACTAGATCTCTAAGAGAAAATAAAACTTAGTTAAGAGTAATATTAGCTCATAATGTTGGCTGAGTTGAATCGTAAAATTTATTGGCTAATGTGATAAACTTAGGATTACAAAATATTGGGTGTCCCTGGAAAACATTACAAAGCAAAGGTAAATTTAGAAATTAAATATTAGAAGACATGAATTCACATCTTTTAAGTTAATTATTTTTTTACATGTTTTTGATACTTTTGATATAATTTTTTGTTATTGAAAAATTCGCACAACTGTACTTAGAATATTATCCCGAACAAAAAATTTCAAATATACTTAAAAAAGAGAAACATGAATGCTTATAAATTCTAATCCATTACGTGAATTTGAACTTCTATCATCTGTTGCAGTTCCAAACAGAGCATCGGTTTATCGTGTGCAAACATTAATTTAAATAAATAAATATATTTTATCATGTCAATAATAATAAACCAATATTTGTGTAAATACCTAAAAATATGAAACGATAAAGTTGCAAGTCCATGAAGAACTTGGAGAGGTTTAATCTCAATATTGCGACTATTAAATTGTTATTTAAACTACTACAATAAAATATACATGTGCAGGAAAGTCAAGATCAAGGCCAAATTATGAAGCGCAAGGTTATCTTTATTAACATTATGGAATTTAACACGCTCCCAGTATTTTGTAGTGGATTTTTAGGATAATATAATTAACTGATTACATAAATAAGTTTATAAATGAATGGATATAATATGTAAGGTGTAATTCTTACTAATTTCTAAATGAATTAAAATTTTTAAAATTAATTAATTAACGCTTAAAGTAATTATTTATGTTTTACTGTTACTGCGTTAACCTAAAATTATGTAGTGTGAACAATAGGATGAATCAAATTCAATGTACATTGCCCAACAAATATTATGTTTCCCAGTGATTATCAATACTATTTACCATTTCCAAGCACGGACGTTCGGTTTGTTGCGGCAGTTATGTATAAAATAAGTAGCAGTTATGCAAATCAAGCGAAATAACTGAAATCATTCAGTTTCAGTTCGAATATGCTTTAAGTTGAAATACCTTTTTCATAGTTTGGAGAAAATTAACAACTTTTAATATTTACATTTAACAATATTTAGTAAATATATATATTATATATACAAATTACGTATATTCTACTTTACACATATATACAGAGCGTTTCATTACTATGTTTATGTTAATTACTACCTTAATTTTTACGGTATAGGAAACTATATAAATAGAAATAAGGTTGCAGCATTTATAACCGATATTTCCATTAAATATTGTATAATTAACTTGCTTATAGTTATTTTAAAAATGTAGGAAGTGGAATACTATCAAATAATGCTTTATAAATTCACTATAACTTCAACAAATATTAACTGTTGTAATTATTGAGAAGTATTATTGATTTTTTAAATGAATGTTTGACACAATCACGGTAGTGTCATCACTGGCAGTAAATAATATAATGGGCAACTAGGTGTTTGCATGAAAATAAATACAATTTTTGGCACGGTTATGTTACTTATTTAAATAAACAAGGTTACTTCTGAATAAACATATTTTTGATGATCATTTGCAATTCACATTATATACAAAAAGTGCACCATAATAATAAGTTATAGCTAAGGAAGAATATATTTTGTAAAAATAAAAGATAAATAAATACATAACGCTCCTGTACTCATAAAAATGTTCTGTAAAATATGTAACAAATTAAATACTTACACATTTTAATAAGTTAATAAAGAATAATAAATTCTAAGAAATGATGACAATCATATTTAATTTTGTCGCAAATCTATTTCACATTTGACAAAGAAATCGATATTTAATGTATTCATGAATGCTATCTATTTGCCATGAATAAATTGAAAAAAATATGGAATATATTTATAAATTCATTTAGACTATTGGGATGTCGTTTGAATTTGCATTTAAATATAGAGCAGTTGTATAATTGCTTACCACGATAACTTACAAATTCCTTCTGGTGAAAAACGAAACGTTATTTCTCTTAGCTGCCCACCTGTGAGAAGGCAGCCTCAGATTTATAAAACCTAAAGAAAATAATTAGAGTTCCAGTTGCCCGCCAAAATGCCAGAACTATTTATAAAACCGATTGAGAACTCTAGAACTCTTCGGGGGGTAACTTGTTTTCTTTAAATTTTCTAAGTGTGGGGCTAACTTTACATAGGTTAGCTGCCCAACAAATTTGAAAAAAAATCCCGTTTTGAATATTTATTAGCATGATGACATTTGTTATTTTTTTTTATTTATTCATTAGATTAGTGATTTTATTTACGTATTGCTGTGTACTGATTGAATTTGAAAATGCAAAAATGAATTACTAAAAATGAAAAATTAAATTAGCTAGCTCAACGGATAAAAACTTAAAAGAGCGCAAACATACAAGGGCAAATAAAAGACATCTCAAAGAGTGAAATTAATTAAAAAAAAAACTGAACACTTAAATAAATAAATTAAACAATTAACTCATTAACTTAATCTTACATAAAAATAAAATATACATCTGTGAAGATTCTCTCGAAACATTGACAGAGGCTGAACAGAGTAAACATGACAAAAACTATGCAACTTAAAAAAAAAAAAAACTCGCGACAACTGGGTGTCCATCCACAGCAGTATGTATAATACGGAGATATATTTATCCTATCCTCAGAAATAATGAAGCATGTAGAAGATATAGAAAATTGTTATGGAGTATATAAACAGCTAAAAGAATGTGTCCTTGTTAGTAAATTCGTTTACATCTATAAGAAATAGCAATTTTTCATAGGCACATAAATATTGATAAAGTGAAAATAACATTGTTAGGCTAATACCACTTGCTCCAACTAAATATTGTAATTATGTTCACCGAAGCAGACTTTTGACGTTAAGATAACAGATCACATATTTCACATCTCCTTCCTTAAACAGAAAATCATTAATTATAATTCCTATTTTGACTGAATAAGGTCAAGTACGAATGTCAAAGCCATATATATGCATATACCATGTCAGCAAACCTACGTCTCGGATTACATTTCGCATGTGTAATGGAGAGTTGCCAAATACACGCTATTAACATATCTAATAAAATAAAACTTTACGTTTTATATTTTTTATGCTTGAAAAAGCTTTGAAAATAAAGCGAAACGTAGCAGTTATTAATGTTCATTTTCATATTTACGACCTAGAAACCAAAAGAAATAAGAAATTAAAATAAACTCTCTGGGCACCCAATAAAAAGTCTTGCTAACACGATATGCCTATTCGTGGATAAATACACCGTGATACTTTGTCAACCTTGTTTAGAACAATTTGTGTATATAATTATGTGTTACACAGGGATTATTTGCAAGCTCATATGCTAGAAAATACAGTATGTATATGTATTATGTGTATGTTGTAAAACAATTTTAAAAACGCTTTCAATAATGACACCCACTAATTAATTTTAAGTAAGTGACAGAAATTGCATTTAATGTGCACGCTACTTGCAAATGCGTTTCTATACTGGTAGAAAACAAGTAACTGTACGTATAACGGTTCTATCTTGTACTGTATTAACTGACATACATACGAGTGTTCTGATTAAGTGAAACTCGTTATCATAGTGATTTTCCTGTATTTCTTTTACAGCCGCTAATTTTCAATCGTGAATGCACTGGAATGAATATATATGTAACTCTTAGAGATTTGGGTCATATTATATACTAGCTATGAATCACAACATAACGTTTTTAAGAGTTGATTTTGAAGTTTACATGAAGAATTGTAACTTGCTAAGGTATGTTTAAATAGTGAAACTTAAAATTAGGTAAACCTGTATAAATTTATAAATGCATTTATTCATTCATTCATGAGTGGGCACCTATAGTCCCGGCACTTGAGCTAAGTGCTTATTGTACCGACCCTATTAAATCTCTTACTTTCACTCGAGCAGCTTGGTGTTCTCTATAAAGCCCAGTATCTTGTCCAGTGGAAACTTAAGAACCCTGGAGGGCTGCAGTAGATCCTTCCCGAAATATTTCTGCCTGAGTACCTTCAATTCCTTACATGTGCAGATTATATGTAAACTCGGTTCTTCCTGTAGTTCGCATCTTCTACACCAAGGTTCGCTTACTCGAGCTGTGTTGTATAGATGCAGGGGACAGTGTCCAGTTAAAAGCCCAGTAATGGTTTCAGCTTCTTTCTTGCTGCATCTGAGTAAATTATCAGAGAAAAAAATGCACATATGTTTGTAATATACCTTTTATAAAGAAGTCTTTTGTTTGCAGTGAAACAAAAATTTAGCTAGTTTATCATTATTTTAATAATTTTTTTTCTCGTTTAATTTGCTGTAATTTTGTGAAAAGGGTACTGTAATGTTTACACCAGTCCAGGTCCAGGAGAATATATAAGTATTCACATACATTTCATGTATCATTTGAGGCTTGAAACATAAAGGTATTTTTTTTTGTAAATATTGGTCAACGTTTATTTTCAAAGAATACACAGGGAATTTTAGAAACTTTACTTCAAATAATATATATTGCTGTGGTAATTTTAATGCAAATTAATTTAGATAATTTAATACTCATTTAAAACAATTTCAAAGCATAGAAAAGATATCATTGGAATTGCTGTCTTAAACAATGTTCATGCCTGGTTGCAAAATCTATTTATCAAAGATAAATTGTTATTTATAACCATGATGATAAAACGTACTAGATTTAATGTAAATTTAAGCTTATCTGGTATTTTTGCTATTTCTGTTCCGCGAGTTTTATTTTTCTTCCATGTATAAGATAATCATTTTCCGTAAAAAAAAAATAATAATAATGTTTACAATTACTCATGATGATACTTTCCTGGATGATCATGTTCAGTTCTTCACATAATAAACTTTACCGAATTGCTAAATTCTAAGTTTCTAAACTTTAAGTATAATGTATTTACACAGCCAAATATGCTATTTAATATGACACTTTAAAAGTTTAAGACATAAAAATTTCTAAAAAAAACCTTAGCAGTGATTTACACAGCTAGGTAGTCCTAAGTGAAAGTTTACTTGTATATACTTTAAATAAAGGTTCACTCGTGAATACTCAGTGACATCAGAAGTGTTACTTACACCTAGGAGGAATAATTTGTTCAACTTGAGTTTTTGGCAATGTAATAGTTTCACATCAAAAATGAAACAATAACATTTTCAAGAAATTTTATCAACATGTAATTCGAAAAAAAAATGAATAATATGTTTGGCGACCCGGTAGCTAAGTACACATTCGTGTACACGTCTAGGCATCGACAAAATAAGATGGTCGATATCTGCTTGTGGCCCTGGCAAACTTGAACTTTGTGGATTAACTGTGCTAGAGTCTGTGGAGGATGGTGCAAAGTGGATAGTCTCCTCCCCATGATATCCCACACATGTTAAGTGGAGTTTAAATCTGGTGAACGAGGTCGCCACGGCAAATCATTAATACCTGCTTCTTGGAGAAATTCCATAGTTCGACAAAAAAATATGGGGCGTGCGTTGTCTTGCTGAAAGAGGACGCGTGGACAGCCAAATAAATAAGGTTGCAAAGTGGTTTGTAGTAAATCAACAACATAACGCGCAGCTGTCATACTGCTTTGAATAAAGTAAAGTAATAATCGGCCAGTAATACCATAGGCAATAGTCCCCTACACCACTACTCCAACAGTCCTGTGTACATACCTCTCAACAGCAAACCCATTACCACGTCGCTCTCCAAGCCGTACGGCTACTTTCAGAGTGAAAAAAAAATTAAGCTTCTTTTCGATCTATCGTGAATTTTCCTTATCACTCAATCCTGGTGATTAAAAGCAAACCTCAGGATTTTGTTTTGTTTTGGTGCGGCCAAAACTTCATTTATACAGTCCTATTTCAAACTTCTCCAGTAGCAGAATATGCTCTGCAGCCTCGCATTCAAAGGAACAGCACATGTTAGCTTTGACTATACCCCTTTTCTTGACGTCGTATCTTAAAAGGCAGTAGACCAATAAATAATATAAATAATAATTTCCGGCTTACCGAGATTGGGTAGGTTCTTGGAGGTGTTTAGCAAAGAGTTGATCGGTCTTCCTGCTACCAGTTGCCCAGAAGACGCAATAGAGGCTTTCTACGCTTCAGTTATTGAGATCTCTTGATCTGGCTTTTGGATATCCATAGAATGAACTCTGACCTGTAGAGCTGATTGCTATCCACTCATTTAGCCACTAGATTTACCATCTTCTTACTTTTAATGTTCTTTGAGCCCTTTCCTTTTCTTCCAACTACAAGGTCCTTTCTATCTGCGATAGCTAACTAGTAAATCAGTTTCCGGGCAAATCAGATGTTGATTCAATATTAAAGCAATTGTCCTGCATTTCAGTTAACCACTCCAGAACCAAGAAACTATTAAAACTTGACCACAAAGGTGTCAAAGTAATCGTTTTTCTCTTCACAGGTGAGATTCAGAAAGCACACACACAAGACGAAGAGATAGTTGAGCGCATTTGTAACCATTGTATTGCCGTCACGAGAATCAGATATTTGATTTTTCGAATGCTTAACCTTTCCGTAGAAGACCTGAAAACAATATTGAATGAGAGGTTCTGAACTACCTTATTGCATGATAACATCTGCTCCACATTAGGGTCTAGTGGATGCAACGAACAGGTAGATTAATCTATCCATACGTATGCTATCTCTTCTATATCCTAAATCTTAAATCTTGGCACCCGAACTAGAATAACTGTGTTTGTCATAACCCCATGCAATACATTAGTCACGCGCACTCGTATCATCTTGGGCTTAAATGCTTTAAGAGCATTCAGTATAGCCTGATGTTAGCACTCATCTTTCCCTTCTTGAAGTATTTCTATGCACAAACATCTATGACAATTATTTCTGACTAAGAGGTAATCAGCCCCAAAGGTACTAAGAGTTGGAAATATGAACTAATAGCTTCAACCACCACCACTTGTTTTACCTTAGACGCCCTTGTACCGTACCCGGGATTATCTTCTAAGTTTTGGTCCAACTGATTCTTAGCACTTTAGGTTGTTGCTTAAAATGATGTTTTACTGGTATCATGTCCATTGGCATTTCTGATAACCAGCAGTCTGATATTACTAATATATTTTTTTAAACTGGTAGATAAAGCCCAAACAATTTGATGCTTGTAGCCTTATAAGCATCAAATCGTCGCCGGGCCCAATCTTCCGCTCTTTCAATCAACATTACACTTCCGAAAAAAAAAACAGGTGCACTAAACAATTAGATCGTGAATGGAAAAATTGTAATTTTTCGGGGGTTTACTTGAAGTTCTTGTTTCAAGCCCCAGTCGTTAATAAAATTGAGCGCGCATTTACACAGAACCTTGAAAATTGTATCCTTCATCGTGCAGGAAGTTGCTAGGCCCTAGCCTCTACGGTACTTTGTAAAATCTTGTAGTTAGCAAGGCATTGGTTGCCGCATGAAGTGCATATACCTGACGACAAATATAAGGAGCTGGAAGTATATATATATATATATCAATTGATTTTCTATTCGTCAACTGCTGTCGCATACGCTCCTTAGAATACTGCGAAAGCTTGGGGAACAGATATAATGTCAAATCTAATTGCGAAGATGGGATATAGAAGCTGAAATGCATAGAAGTTTTGCACAATTAGGTTAAGAACCAGATGTCCTTACCAAAAAATTATAGGTAAAAAACCATTTACGGCGTTTATTAATGGCTATATATAGATTCAGTGAAAGTAAAAGTAAAATACTATACTTTCGCCGGTTACAACTATTCAAATCTGCCAGTTGACCTTGATTTTTTTCAGATGAATGCTTTTGACGAACTCCTGGATATAGATATAATGTAACAGTAATACTTTTACTAACAAAACTTTCACTAGAAATGTGCAACTCGCTATGATTACCCATAATTTTCTATAATTTTTACTTTCAATACTTGATGTTACTCAATAATTTTTACAAGTGAAGAGACATAAAACTTTAAATCAAATATTAAATTTTATAAATTTGAATTGCTTATCTTGAAGTGATTGAATGTAATAGTACTGAGCCCAAAAGAACATAAGTATTTTCACACACAAGCCATATTTCAGTATTTAGGGGTCTTCTGCCATTTATGGAAGTTTATGTGAGCTGTGTGTAATAAAGTGTCTGTAACCTTCAGTAAGGGCTTAAACAAAAAATGGCTGTGCACAAAAAAATTCATACAGCTTAGAAGAAAAATAGCTGAACACGAAAATGAAAGATAGAAGAGAATTTGAACTGTTGAGACAATGATTTTTTTTGTAACTGAAGTGCCATTATGTTAGTTTTGTTTTATGTTAAGGATGTTCTATTTTTTTGTACAATATATATTGTTAGTTATGGATATCATGTTGATATCATGCAGATAGATTTTCATGTTACGCCACCAAGTGCCAAAACGAACATACTTATTGTAATCACGCACTTTTGCCATTTCTATGAAAGCGGTAAAACTTTCATCGCCACATCGTTATTCTAAATGACTCCGAGCAAAAAACAGCGGAAATAAGATTTAATTTCTAAGTGGTTGTATCAAGGCCATAAAACCCACGCAGTATACATTTGGTGATAAATTACCTAAGGTAGAATCAAAGCTGATTTAAATATTGGAATTTTTATAAAAAAAAACTAGTATTTGTTTGTCTGTAGCCAGAGGCGCAACTTTGTATGAATTGGCCCCGGTGCTAAGTTTGGGAATAGGCCCCTTTCCCCTCCCTCAACAACAAACAAAAAAATATAAAATATTTAGATACAATTACAAATTTTTTTTCTCGTGGCATATTTTTCTCAGCAAAAGGAGGAATTAGTTCAGTAATGTCTATCACTCTTGCTTTTTCATGTTCAATTGAAATAAGTCCACCAAGTCTTTTTTGTCCCATTGTGCTGCTTAAATAGTTTTCTTATTAATTTTAATTTTCGCGCTTGCTGCTGTCATAGAAAGAGTCAGAAGTAACAAAGGTACCGTAATTACTTCTGGAAAACATGGTTTTCAACAATTAATAATTTTGCCAAATCATACACAATTGAGACGGAAACGCAGACGAAATATCCTTTAAATATTGGTTAACTAAAAATTCTAGCTTGTGATAAAATTCGTCGTTTTTCGCACGTAATAGCTTTACCAGAAATATATATACAATGAAACCTTGTTAACCCGGATCAATTGCGACCAGAGCCCATCCGGGTTACACGGACACTAGGGTAAAAAAAAAAATAAGACAGTATGTTTTACAGAAAAAATAACTTCATTTCGTACATAAACAAATACCCGCATAAAACAAATTGAACAAATATATTTTTAAACTCATTTTAAACAATAAGGACAAAACTACACATTTCTAAAAAAAATATGCTTCAAAATTGATCCAGGTTCACGGGATCCGACTTAACGAGGTTCCACTGTACATTTTTACAAATTTTTCTACGACATTTTGTCATACCGTTAGATCTATTTTTTTTTTTTATTTTATATATTACAATATCCAAAACAGCATAATAAACATCAACCATTTAATAATGTTCAGCATCTACCAGCCTCGCATCCTTACACAATTCGTTAAAGATTTTTTTTCTTTTTCTTTAACGTTTAGAGCATTTGTCTCTGACTTGTGAAACTCCATATTCAATATCAATTTTCAGAAACTGATAGTAAAACTTTGTTAAAAAACAAATTCATATTTTCTCATTTGTTTTTGTAAAAAAAATGCTTGATTTTTGAAAAAATTCTCACTCTAATCCATAGCCTACGCACCGGGGATTAAAATTTAAAAAATGCGTAGTACTACTAAATATATAATTAAAAGGTAGTACTTTATTGTGGGGTATTACAAATTTCAACTATTACCGCAATTTAGGAAGACTCGAACGAAAAAAAGTGTGGCCAACTTGTCCTGTTCGTTACACGTTCAAATTCTAGAATACACTATCTATTAAATTAATTTATTATTGTAGAATGTACATTTCAAGAAAATTTATATATATGCTTTTATTTTTTTAACATAGTTCTGGCCCCATTTCATTGGAATTTTTTTCATTCGGTACATCATTAATAAATGATTTAATTAGTTCGATCGTCAAAATCATCTAATAAATGTAAAAATTAATTGCATTCAGGACTATTCCTCACAGTGTGAAATTGTAAGCGTAAATTGAATATGTACAAACTTATTAGCACTAGTACTACATACCTACTTACAGTTAGCTAAGTGATTGTAACCAGGAATATGTATGTCTGTATTTATAGAATGGAGTACGCTTTCTACTAACACAGTTTTATGTGTACAAAAATTTGTGTTTGATGTTGATATATCCTCTGAGATCAAAATGAATACGAAAAAAACCTATCATCCTTATCTTACATCCAGGAAAGTAGTCTCTTAACCCAAATAATTGGTAATAACTGTTGATAATTTACAAGTTCTTATTAAGTTATTATTAACGGTGGCAATTTAACTGAAAAATCAGTATTTATCCTAGAATGTTAAACATCTCCGCTAATTCAAAACTTTCTCATAATCACAATCAACGTCCCGGAAAGAGAAACTTATTGTCAGGATTGGTCAAAGCTCCCGACATCCAGTAATAATTTAGACTATACTGAAGCCTTCAGGAACTTCTCTATCATGGGCTCAATTTATTAATAATTAGGTTTAAATACCAACAGACAGATATGCAAATAAGTACGTCTTTGTTGTTCGATTACATAAGAAGGAATATTTTTTCAAAGACTCAAGTAGCTGCTTTCTAGCGCCGTTCTATACAGAACTTTCAATAGTTCGTTTAATATAATCGTTTGAAGGACGTTAATTTTTTTTAATTTAAACTGGCTATTGTTATCGCATCTAACAATGATACTTAACTGTAAAATTTAGGATATTAAACTAGATGCTGCGCATCTAGGAGTAGAGGAGGTGGTACTTGACGAAGGTGGTTTTTTGAAGTCGGTCCAGTTCACTTGAAAAATCATAATGTCCAGACTTTATAAGTGTTACTTTATGTCTTACTTTGAACACCCCTTAATATTCAAATATGTTTCATTTCCCCTTCCCAATTCTTCCCATTCCCTCCCATTCCCTTCCCTTTCCATTCACCTTTCCCATCCCTTCCCATTCCCATCCCTTTCCCAATCCCTTCCATCCCTTTCCCTCCCTCCCATTCCTTCCACTTCCCTTCCCATCCATTCCCATTCCCTTTCTCATTCCTCCATTCCCATTCCTTTCCCTCCCCCCATCCCTTTCCATCCCTTCCCATTCCCTCCATCCTTTCCATTCCTTTTCCATTCTTTCTTTCCTTCCATTCCCTTCCATTCCTTCCTTTTCCTTTCCCATCCCTTCCTTCTCCCTTCCGTTCCCTCTCTTTTCCATTCTCTTTCCTATTCTCATCTCTTTCCTTCCCTTTCCTCTCCTTCCCTTTCTCTTCCCATCCTTCCCTTTCCCATTCTCTATTCCTTCCTTTCCTTCATTCCTTCCCTCTTCCTTTCCCATTCCTTTCCATCCCTTTCCCATTCCCATCCCTTTCCATTCCTTCCCATTCCCCCCTTCCTTTCCATTCCCTTCCCATTCCCTTTCCCTTCCCTTTCCCATTCCCTTTCCATTCCTTCCCATTCCCTTTCCTTCCTTTCCTTCCCTTTCCCATTCCTCATTCCTCCCATTCCCTCCATTCCCTTTCCCATCCCTCATTCCCTTCCCAGTCCCTCTATTCCTTTCCCACCTTTCCCTTTCCCATTCCTTCCCATTCCCTTCCCATTCCTTTCCATTTCCCTTCCATTCCCTTCCCATTTCCTTCCCATCTCTTCCTTCGTTTCCCATTCCTTTCCCTTCCCTTCCCATTCCTCCCATCCCGTTCCCATTGCCGTTCCTTTCGCCCTTCCTTCCCATCCCTTTCCATTCCCTCCCATTCCTTCCATTCCCTTTCCCATTTCCTTTCCATTCCCTTCCATTCCCTTCCGTTCCTTTCCCATTCCCTTTTACCCTTTCCCTTTTCTATTCCCTATTACACTTTAAAATAGTTTCATTTCCTATATTCATTTTCTTCCCACTATTCGCTTTTATTTTTCCAAAAAATATATCAGATCAAATGCAACATCCAAACACCACTGAATGTCGTCAAAATTCATTTTTAATAATTCCTCCATTTAGTCGCTATCAGGATTATTCCTATTCGCAAATGTTGCCAAATAAATTGCATAAGTCTCCAAGCTTCAAAAAAAAAGGTGTTTCTTTTAATTTTCCAAAAGTCTCTGCCCCCTATGCTCCGCCATTTATTTGCCAAAAACTAATATCATAATCAAATTAGCACCCAAAACGCTTCATACGTATGTCTGTGCAAAAGTCTCCATATTTCAAAATTTCTTAAATATCTCCATTTTTTTTCTAAAAACTCTTGTAAAATCGATTCACACTACAAAGGTTTGAACACAAAATCTTGCAAATGCATTTTTTTTAATACTCTTCTTCCTTTTTCCGCCATTCTTTTTATTCTATTTCGAAATAGACCCAAAAATCCTAAAAATCCCGAATTATCTGCATTTTTTTCTACTTTAAATTAAATGAATATTATATATAAATCTTTTCCTAAAATCAAAAATAGAACTGAATCAAATACCATCTTTGTTACAGTTATAAGTCAAAAAATATTTTAATTATCCCTATGAATCTATAATTCAGTTTTAAAGATTGAATCCGTTTTATTTTACTAATTTTTATTTTTCGAACTTACGGCATTTAGCACTAATATTTTTTTTACTAGATACTATTAATAAAAGCATAATACAACGTTCCACGTGTGTAATAAATCGAGACCTTTTAATTTCTGCATTCAAAATAAATTTAAAGTTCTATGCGAATATAGATTGACATATAAATAAAAGCAAATATTCCGTGGTGCTTCCTTTAACATAAAAATATGTTTTTTATTATATAAAACAATATTATCATTAGCCCTTATGTTGTTTTTTTTATTTTTTACTGAACTTTTACTTGCTACTCCTTTAATATTATTATAATAATTTGCGAATTACAATATTTATGAAGGGTCTACTCTTCGCTTCGCCGTCGTTAAACCACTTCATTCTATCGCACCGATCTTTCTTATCTTATATTTTTAGCTTGCACGGAAAAATTCACTTACGTTAATCACTCAGATCACGTTAATATTTGTTTGCTACACTTTTTCTAAAATCAGCTAACTGCATCTATAGTACGCCAGCGATCATCGTTCCCGTACTAATTTTAATATAATTTTGATATTTACATAAATAATTAAACAAATTACTTTTTAATATATAATATTTTACCAAAACAATCACATATACTTAATAGATGTTCTTGTTCGTATTTACAATATATATTATTAAGAAGTTCTAAAACTCAAAAATCTCACTCTTACATATTTAAAAAAATTCTTAAAAAACGTCTAATTCGATGTCTCTCATAAAAACAATGAAAATAAAATCTAAGAAAGAATAACTATTGTAAAGCAGTTAAACAATGTAATGTATGTTTTAAACAGTTGCTAATATATTTGCCAGTGGGCATTTATGTTATAATATTATAGATCTACCTTTAATTTTTTTTATAAAAACTAACCTAAATACCGCTTTCAATCAATAATGCTTCAGTATTAAATTATTTCTTCAAATTATTCACCTACACTGAATTTTTAATAATACAAAGAACAAGTATATTTGATCCTGACATCTTACGACAACTAATCCCCTGTTGTTATCGCCAAACGTACGCGCAAGCCTTCCAGAGATTAACATTCCAATTTTTTTTCGCCAAAAATGTATATAACTCTTAATCTGCACACGCGCAATCGCTTTACGATTAAAGAGATAGTGCTTTCCTGCCGTTTCCAATGGCTATTATTCCTATCATAGAATTTGTGAGTAGCACACAATTATGGAATAATTTTACTTGCTAATATATTATAAATATTCGCGTTAAATAAAATGATTCCACCTCATTAAAATACTAACACAATCAATTGACGATTTTTATTATAATTAATATATCTACCCGTCATATAAAAATTTTTTATATCTAATAACTGTCGCGAACTCTAACAATCTCATAATTTCCATAAAATAGCAAATAATTTTGCAATGTATATTTAATACCTACTTCTTAGACTAACAAGAATTAGTTCACTATTTACCACCGCGTCAACTTTCTTCATACAATTATTAATTTACTTGTCAAATTTATAAATTATTCTCAAATTGTTCGCTCTGTAACTTGTAATTCCTATTCCTGCTCAAGATTCAATTCCGCTGTATTTCGTAAACTTTTTGATATTTTCAAATCGAACTATTCATTCTGACTACCGAATTCTGTCTCTGTGACGTAATTTACTTAAAAAAATCCAGTAATACTTTAAACTAATTATTGCCGCTCATAGCACCACTCTTTTTTTAATTTCTTCGACATTGACGTTTTTAAAATGTGTATATAGTCAATCTAAGGCGAAAAATAGATTACATGTAACTCGTTAATGGAATTCTACCACGTGTTTTTCAAAGATCCATTCTGGATTCGCTACCCTGTGTGTTGATGTTTCTCGATGTTTTCTAATGCTTCAACTTCGTACTGATGTTCTGAGTACTAAGTTTGCTAATCCGACTTTGAACCTATAAATTTGTTTTTATGAAAGAAAATGATCAAAACTGATTTTATAGCCTCAATAATAAAACGATGTTTCTAATAGTGTATTAGTGACTTTTGACGACTGGAAAACAATACACGCCTTGGCATGCGCCATAATACAACAGTTCAAAAACAATAACATAACATCTACATCAGTTATATAAAATGTTCAATATATAAATATTAAATACAAATTATCACAACTACCATTAGAATCAACCAGCTTGGCTTTAAAAACCCGTTTAAGTTGAATTATTATTTATCTATCTGGCCATCTAGTTACACTGGTTATTCTATAATTTCAACCGTAATGTTTTCGTGGTTTTTCTTTAAAATTGAATCGCGAAAACACTAACGTTTATAATATTTTCCGCTAACCCCGCGCCATTCTCAAACTTACCTCTTTCGCATTAACAAAACACCCACGCGTCGAAATCATTTTAATATAAATATATAATGAAAATGTGCGCATCTATCTCCTATGACGATTATTTCTACCTCGTTATAATCTTGAGTGAAACACACCACCTTAAATCGACCTTTTGAGAAAAATATCCGTTTCACTTATGTTTAGGTTCGAACCGTAGAGAAACAGTTAAAACTGTTCCACTCGAGCCCACTTCAAGTGACCACCATAGCGAAGCGATCTACAAATGCCCAACTTCTTCCAAAATCCACAAATCCGCTCGATCATTTCTCTCTCAAGGTTCTTCCCACGCCTACCTACATCTATTTGTGCGCATTCCCTCTTTCTACTTTTAATTATTATAACACCCTATGCAGTAGACACCCCTACCCTTTTCGCCCACTTTCATTCCCTTTTAATCCATTCCCCCTCGGCCTATTCCCTCACTTTTTCACGCCAAATTTACACGCTATAGATAGGCGACGCCTTATGGTGTCGGACAGAGAGTAGAAAAGGACACACCTGTCGCCTTTTATTATTTATTAACTAGATGCTGCGCATCTAGATAGCAGCAAGTCTACTTGAGAAGTTTTGTTGAATCGTCCATTCACTTGAATCATCTTTTATAATTCAGTACCTTACTTTACTTCTTTTACTTTGAACACCTGATAGTTGAAAGATTTTTGTATGCGATTGCAATCTGCCAACTTTCATAAAACAGGTTTTTGTACGATTATTACACTGATTCTGAAGACACAATATGATATCTTTACTTACGGTAATACTAAACTTTCTCTTTAAATAATAAATGACCACTCTCATAATAATAACTTACATTCCAATTTACATTTATATTTTAGTTTTATTTATCCTTCCAATCCATTTATACCAACTAAATTCATAATATTGACAACCATAATTTACGTGCTCGACAAAAAGTTATATTAGACGTTATGTTAATAGCACAACAAAAAGCGAAAACACATCCAACTTGTTTAATAAGCTTATATATATTCATGCTTTATTCCATTATCTTAATGTCTGCTTATTATAAAAGTTTTTTTCATTGGCTGCCATGTAGCAGTATTTCACATCCTAAACATCAAATTATATATAAATAGAATATATTTTCCCTATTCCCGTTTTTCTCATTTCTTCCCTTTCCGTATCCTCATTCCCTATCTATCCCTTCTATTCTTTTCCCTAGTCCCTCCTATCCTTTCCCATTCCTTCCTATCCTCCTCTTTCCATACCCTTTCCCTCAATTCCGCCTTCCTTCCCTATTTTCTCACTATTCCCATTCCCTTTCCCATCTCTTTTCCCATTTCTTTTCCCTTCCTTTCCCTATTTTTTCCATTTCTTTCCCTTCCGTTCCCTATTCCATCTTATTCGCTTCCCTTCCCTTTCCTTCCTATTCCCTTCCCTTGTTCCAAATATCATCTTCCTTTGTCTCCCCTTTCCTACTCCCATTCCCTATTCCCTTCACCATTCCTTCATTCCGTTCATTCCCTCCCATTCCCTTCCCATTCCATCCTCATCCCTTCCCATTCCCTTTCCCATTCCCTTCCCCATTCCCTTCCCTGCCCATTCCCCTTCCCCTTCCGTCTTTCCCTTCCATTCCACTCCATTCTTCCTTCCGTCCCATTCCCGTTCCATTCCCGTCCCCATTCCCTTCCATTCCTTACCACTTCCCTTTCCCATTCCCTTTCCATCCCTTCCATCCCTTTCCCATTCCTTCCCATCCCTTCCCATTCCTTTACCATTCCTTTCCCATTCCTTCCGCATTCCTTCCATCCTTTCCCATTCCCTTCCTTCCCTTCATCCCTTTCCATTCCCTTCCCATTCCCTTTCCATTTCCTTCCCATTCCCTTTCCCATTCTTTCCCTTCTCCCTTCCCACCCTTCCCATTCCCTTCCATTCCCTCCCATCCCTTGCCCATTCCCTTTCCCATTCCCTTCCCATTCCTTTCCCACTTCCCTCCCTTCTTTTCCCATTCCCGGTCCCATCCCTTCCATCCCTTTCCATCCCTTCCCATCCGTTCCATTCCCTTTCCTTCCCTTTCATTCCCTTCCCATTCCTTTCCCTCCTTTCCCATTCCTTTCCCATTCCCTTTCCATTCCTTCCCATTCCTCCCATTCCTTCCCTTCCTTTCCTTTCGTTGCATTCCCTTCCCATTCCCTTTCCCATTCCCTTTCCCAATCCCTTTCCATTCCCTTTCCCATTCCCTTTCCCATTCCTTCTTCATCCCTATCCCATTCCCTTTCCCATTCCCTTTCCCATTCCCTCCATTCCTTTCCATCCCTTTCCCATCCTTTCCCAATCCCTTCCCCATTCCCTTCCCTTCTTCCCATTCCTCCCTTCCTTCATCCTTTCCCATTCCTTCCATTCCTTTCCATTCCCTTTCCCTTCCCTTTCCCATCCCTTCCCATTCCCATTCCATTCCCTTTCCCATTCCCTTTCCCATTCCTTTTCCCATTCCTTTCCATTCCCTTGCCCCATTCCCTTTCCATCCTTCCCATCCCTTTTCATTCCCTTTCCATTTCCCTTTCCCATCCCTTCCATTCCCTTTCCTCATTCCCTCATCCCTTCCCATTCTCCCATTCCTCCCATCCCTTTCCATCCCTTTCCCCATTCCTTCCTTCCCTTCCCATCCTTTCCCATTCCCTTTCCATTCCTTCCATTCCCTTCCCATTCCCTTTCCCAGTCCCTTCCTTCCCTCCATTCCCTTTTACCATCCTTCCATCCCTTTCCATTCCCTTCCCATTCCTTTCCCATTCCCTTCCATCCCTTCATCCCTTTTCCCCTATTCCCTTTCCCATCCTTCTCCCATTCCTTTCCATCCCTTTCCCATTCCTTTCCCTCCCTTCCATCTCCTTCCTTTCCCATTCCCATTCCTTCCTCCATAAACATCCAAATTTCTGTGCAATATTCATTTTTAATATATCCTCCATTTTAGTCCTAATGCATTGCATCCTTCTATTCGAAATGTGCCTAAAATTGCATAAGCTCAACCTTCAAAAAAAAATTGCTTTCTTTATATTTCAACAAGTTCTCCCCATATTGTGTCCCATATATTTGCCAACTAATATCAGAATCAACTTAAGCGACCCAAAAACCTTCATACAACTTCTGTGCAAACACTCCTATATTTCAAAATTTCTCTCAATATGAATCCTCCATTTATTTTTCAAAAACTCTGTAAGAATTGAATTCAGCACACAAAAGCTTGAACACAAATAATCTGTTCAAATCCATTTCTTTTTTATACTCTTCCATTCCGTTTATCCGCCATCTTGTTTCATATTATCAAAAGTACCCAAAAAATCGCGTAAAATATCCCGATTTAGTCTGCTATTTATTTCTCGGTAAAATTTAAAAAGGAATAATACATAGAAGTCTTTTCTCCAAATCAAAAATTAAATGTAACAAAAGACCACAGTTTCTTGACTACTTATAGTCAAAATTATTTAAGTTATGCCTATTGAATTCAATTAATCATTTAAAAACTGAATTCCGCGTAATTGTGACAAATATTTTATAACGTTTTCCGACTTACCGCTTCTTTCACTTTAATTATGTTTTTATTTTAATCACTATAAAAGCAAAACATACATTCTCCACGTCTGTTATAAATCCAAGACCTGAATTCTCTGCACTTAAAAATAAGATCATAATATTTCTATGGGAGAAAGTTATAGTTTGACGAAATAAATAAGCAAATATTCGTGTGTACTTCGCTAACCATAAAAAATAATGTTAATTTCATTATAAAACGAATATAATCCATTGAGCCATATGTGTGTTTTGGTTTTTATTTTTTATTTACTGAACTGTTACTTGCTTTGACTCCTTAATATTCATTTCATAATAATTTTGCGAACTGACAAATTTCCATTATGAATGCTCTACCTCTTCCACTGGCGCGCGCTTAAACACTTTCATTCGTATCCACCACTCTTCGCTTATCATATTTTTACCGGATTGGCACGAAAACTTCCACTTACCTCTTAATCACGCCTTAATATTTGTTTCGTCCTAAAATATTTTACATTCAACATTTAAAATAAATTCTTAAAAAACTAAACCTATATGTATCAAATAATCCTTATAAATACTTTCTTCAAATAATATACACAACTTTTAGTATTTTAAAATTATTCATTTAAACACCGGAATAATCAGCCAAAATAACAACAAAAGAAAGTATACATAATGCCACATACTTTCGAAACTAATCCCCTTGATATTAATCGACAAAACACCGCGCCA